>JAPJBO010000374.1:0-207736 GCA_030068145.1 Diplonema papillatum | reverse complement strand
TGGTTAGGAAGCTCTACTGTATCGGGCTAGACTTTAATTCATGCTTGAGCCAGGATGCCCACTCCGCAGCCTTTCCGCTGGGCTCTTGGTAGCTGATCCGCTCGCATACACTTTTCATTACAGTGGCGTTGCGCGCTGCGAAGTCGTCCATGATTTGCCAGTACGTCACGTTGCATTGTCCATAAATTCTCGCCAGGTCTGCTTCGGGTCCATAACTCCGCACGTGAAGCTCGTCGTTGGCCGTGAGCACGTGCTTAGCACTTCCTCGTTCAACGCATCCTACGACGGCGCACGCGTCCTTCGGACCAGGGCCTGGAGCAAGTCCGTCGCGCCGTGTAGCTTCCGCAGTGCCCGGAGGGTTTGCGTGCTGAGGCACCGTGGCGGCACTTCATTCGTCAGTCGGTCGCGGACCGCCATGTCACGGCTGCAGTTGCGGCTCCTCCGCAGGAAACGGCCACTCTCTTCCAGCTGCACCAGGTCATTCGCCTCGTCGTTGTCGTCGGGCTGCTGCCGTCGGCGTCGACACAGCCTTGTGACTTTGGCTACGCTGTAGCACCACTCGATGTCGAATGAGCGGATACTTTGGTGCGCATTGGTCGCTGCTTCGTCGGCCGCGTTGATATCCGCGTTGTCGCGGTGGCCCCTTGCCCACTGGACCACCGGGATGTTGCGCAGAACCGCGGCGACGGGGTCTCCTTTCCGGGGGTTCCGCGTGCGGGCTATCGCACTCTGACTGTCACTGCGCAGAGTGACTGTGGCCTGGGGCTGCACTGCGTCTAGGGCTGTGGCGAGCACCATCAACGCGCACAGTTCTGCGTCTGTGCTGGAGCTGATCCTACCTTGGATTTTTGCCCCGTAGGCCGTCCCGTTGACGTAGACGCCTACGGACCCCCTGCCTTCTCGTTCGTGGTAGCTGCCGTCGGTAGCCACCTTGATCTCCCCGCCTTCGGCTTCGGCTTTCCGGAGGGCCTTTTCCGTCCACGTAACAATGTACGGTTTTCGGCCTCTTCGTGGTGGCCCTAGCTCGAAACCGGTCGCCGGTATGCGTCCTTCCGTGGCGTGGGGGTGAGCAGCCATGTACGCCCTTGCCCTCTGCTGTTCCGCGAAATCCTTCACAGGTGTCATCCCGTAACCGAAGGTGCATGCTGGGTAGTTTGCGATGCCCTTACTGCCGCGGTGCTTCGGGATCAGCTTGTTGTATGCTGCGAGGAGTTTGGGGTGGGAGGGGTCAAAGCACTTGGCGATCGCTTGTACCGCTAGGGTCGGTAGTGCATGACTTCTGTATCGGTCGCACTTGCCTCTCGTGGAGCAGAAGTACGACTGTGCGACAAGTGCGCAGACTCGGCTGAAGCGTTCCATCTTGGCTCGGTTGCGAGTGCAGGTTGCATGGTCCTTGTCCCCATGGAGACACCCTCCGAGGAGCCTTGAGGAGAGCCGCGTCGTGACTTCGCCGTGTCCGGGTACCGACAACTTGCAAACTCTCGTTGCGACCACTACGAGCTTCCTTCGAGCCATCTTCATCCCCTTGCGCGCCATCCAGTCGTTGAGCGTCTTGATCTGGGCGGGGACAGAGTCGATAGTCGCATGAGACGTCAGATCATCGATGTAGGCCTTGCATTGTTCGATTGCAGGTGGATCGGCTGTGTAATAGAGGTATAGAATTACACTCAGCGGGGACCCCTGCAACAGTCCCCTCCGCGGCGCCATTGGCTGGGTGTAGCCTTTGTTTGTTGTCAGTGTGAACCATTGGGACCCTAGTATGCTCTTGACCGAGTTCGCCCATTCATCGCCGAAGTAGTTGCGGATGTCTTCGAGGAGCTTGTCGTGTCGCCATTGCGCTTTATGGGTACGAGGCAGACCATCAGTGTTCCCGGTGCGCAGCTGCCTGCGTGGATAACGCGCTGGAACCACAACTTCGTGGCCAACGAACCCGAATATGCTGAACACGACGGGAAGCACATTGAAACGGTCGACGGCCGCAGTGGATTCTCCAACCAGGACATACTGGACGTCCATAGAGAGTCGCGCGACCGAAGGGTCATCCTCGAGCTGACGGTGAACGTGCGCTGGGTCAAGCAGACAAAGTTTCTTGGCCTAATAATTGACGACGAGCTCACGTTCCACCCGCATGCTGAACGTGCCGTCAAGCGCATGTCGCAGAGAGCTAACCTACTACGCCACCTGTCTGGAAAAGCGTGGGGGTGCAGCACTGCTACACTGCGTAGCATGTATCTGACGTATGTGATCCCCTCGGTCACTTACTGCTTGTCAGTCTACGGGCCCTTTCTGTTACTCTCGGCGAGTAAATATATTGGCATCCTCGAACGCCTTCATACAAACTCGATCGCTCACGTCCTTGGCTGCCGTAAAGGCATATCTGATTTTGTGGCAACACGCGAGGCCGGAATCCCCCCAATTGCAACATACATTGACGTGCGCCTCGGCAGCCTGTGCGAGAGAATGATGCCTCGCAAGCACCTGTGGCCAGACACCTTCGGATGGCCGTCGACGCTGAATCGTCGGTACGCAGAGCTGACGGTGAAGTCCGGAACCCACAAGCAGCCGAGGGAACGCCTCACGTTCAACCCGTTCGCACCTTGGCTCCCTCGACCGGCAGTCGATATCAATCCCTTCCTGCCTGAGGGGAAAAAGCGTAGTCCGGCTGAGAAGAAACGGATCGTCGAACAATACCTCCTCAAGCTTCCCGTGCCCGACTGCACAGTGTGGACTGATGGGTCCGTACTAAGAGAACAACCACCGGCGCCACCTCCTGGATCTCGCATTGAACGCATCATGCAACCATGGACCACGCAGTACGCAGACACCAGAACCTGGGGTGGGGCTGCCGCCCTGATAGAGTGTGCACCAACGATCACCATCGCCAACGGCCATGACTACTCGTTCCGTCAACTTGGCAACCTTCGGTCGACACACCTCGCCCACACAGCTGGCCGTTTCCCTTCCAGCCTCAAAGCCGAGACGCTAGCGCTGGCCGCAGCCATGAAGGCGCTATTGGAAATCCTCGCACCCACACCCGAATCCCGGCGGATCCTCATCCTGTCTGACTCGCAGTCGCTCCTGCGTCTACTGGCTGGTGGCCCGCAAGTGCAGAAGCAACCGCTGCTCGTGTACATCTGGTCTGCGCTCAGCGCAATCTCCCAGAAGGGCTACACAACAACGCTGCAGTTCGTGTACGGGCACTGTGGCCTACGCGGCAACGAGGTAACTGACAGCCTCGCGAAACGTGCGGCCTTCCACCATTTCAGAGAGGTGACGAGAGGCAACGCACCCGGGGAGCCCCCGTTAGCGGCAGAAGATGCAGTCACACGGTATAAAGCGTTTACGACCCTCGCCTCAACCGAGCCGATGGCACGCGCGGCGTTCATCAGGGCTGAGCGACACCGCGTCTCAATGCCATACGCCAGGATTGTAGACGGGCGAAGCGTCAAGCGCCCTTGCCACCTTACGGTGCGGGCGGAGCGGGAGATCCGGCAGATCCGGACCGGACACCACCCGCTCGTAATGACGATGTACGCTGCAGATTATGCGGACCTGGATATGCTTGAGAGGAGGCGGGCCTATCGGAGCTGCGCGTTCTGCAAAAGCTACCACCCGAACGTCCTGGAGCATATGTTCATCGGATGTGTCGAAGCCTCGAGCCAAGCTCACCGCATGAGTTTGTGGGCTAAAGTGGCCAGAGGAAAAGGGCCCGAACCGGCGGCACGCCTCCCGTCGGGCGCAACAAACGCCGACAAGCTGTGGCACGTCCTGTTCAAGCACCCTGAAATGGCGCTTGAGTACTTGCAGGACACGGGGCTGATACCCCGTTTCGCCGTGGTAAAGTCCGGCCACGGGGAATCGCTGCCCACAAGCGACTGCATATGCGACGGTAGGTCAGTCTGGAGCTCTCAGACAGTCACCTCGCAGATAAGTGCACTCGTGAGTGTCGCAGCGAGTAGCCAGCCAGAGGGCTTCAGCAGAGAACCTGTTGACTCGGAGGCGAGCGAGGTTGTATCTGGGCACGTCGACGAAACGTTGCCTGGTGACAGACCGGACACGCCCGACCTTGAGTCAGTGGCGGCAGGCGGGCTGAGTTTTGCCGATGCGCTCCCCTCTGATGATAGCGCGAGTGACTGGGCCTGACCGTAGGCTGGCCGTCTCATCAGCCTGAAGCAGGACATCGTCGGCGCCGCGGCCGGTAGCTGGAAACTGGAGCCGGGACGATGCGCTCTTGCGGTAGATGCGGCTTGTCTGCACACCGTAACGCCCGCCTGTGCACGCCTGACGGACAGTGACCGACCGAGCTGCACCCATGGTAAGAGTGACATCAACTGCTGTGCCTCAAGCCGTGGACCTGCTACAACTACTCCATCGACAGTTGCACCAGCCACCACTGCACCGTCAGCAGCTGTGCCTCCGACGATGGTGCTCAAGTGTTCCATCAACTGTTGCACCAACTGTTGCGCCCCCTGCTGTGACGCCTGCTAATAGTGTTCAAACGACTGTCGCGCCAGCTACCAATGCAGTGTTATTATTATGCATAAGGCAGCAAGTGTACCGTAAACTGTTGCTTCATCAACTGCGCCTCCAACCGTGGCACCAGCTACGACTTTACCATCAACTGTTGCACAAACTACCAAAGCTCTGTCAACACTGCGCCTTCTGCTGTTAAACCCCAAGTACTCCATGACCTGTGCACCAGCAACCAACGCATTAGACCGTCAACTGATGTGTGCAATTAGTTGTAAGCGACTCCTGCCACTGCCCCCCCCTTCGTCCTGAATACAATCAGATAAGAAGCTCCAACCTAGCACGAGCCTTTGCGGCCGTGCAACTTGAAGGAAAAACACCCGAAACAACAGCATATGAGAAATGAAACAATGACAACCCCAGAGAGTTCGGGAACGACCCACTGCAACCCTGGGAAAAGAAATAATTGCGCAAAACTGAAACAATAGACGCGGTAAAGCACCCCCCTAGCCTACTACAAGCAACCTAGCCCACCTCAACCTAGCCTGTGCCTTGTGCGGCACATTGTGTCTAACCTGCGTGGCATGTTACTTGACAGTAACACGGCCCAGTAAAGCCGTTCCCGCCGAGTGGGCGTCAACAAAAAAAAAAAAAAAAAAAAAAAAAAGACACCAACACGTCTACAGGAACCAGCGAAAGAACCTCTCCCACGGCAAGAACAATCAGCCCAGCTGGCCTCTTCCTCTCCTTTCCTTTTTGTTCTCCAAAGAAGACAGGATAGAAGGAAAAGGTGCCTCATCTAAAAAAAAAAAAAAAAAATGTGGCCTCGGCCTCCACAGCTGCGCAGACGTGACAGGGATTGCGCACATTGCGGCGGCACTAGATGGGGGGACGCATCTCCCCGCCCTCGTGTCCGAGGCCCTGGGGCCACGCCTCACGTGGCAGCAGGACGACACCGTCCAAGCGTCCCTCGCGGACCCGCGCCTTGCAACGTATGAGTCCGTCCTGGAGAAGATCCAGGACGTCATGCAGGCGCGGACCCAGTACGAGGGGCGAGGACAGAAGGTGTGGTCGTCCGCCTTGGCCACCGAGAAGCGGAAGAACCTCCTCGACCTGCTAACGGAGGAGCTCGCCCGCTCGAGCCAACTGCAGGGAGCGGCCCTGTCCCAGGCGCAAGACCGGATCCGGGCGAGGATCCAAAGCAGCTCCGGCAAGCACGCCTCGGCGTGGCTGTACGGCAACCCGGAAGCGGATACCGGGATGTGGTTGTCCTCGGCCGAACTGGCGGTGGCAGTACGCCTTCGGCTGGGGCTGCCAATTGCGGCCGCGCCAGGGGAGTGCCGCCTCTGCGGGCACGGGGCGACCGACGTCATCGGCTCGCACGCCCAAACGTGTTTCGGCAGCGGCCGCCGGACGCGCCTGCACAACGCGCTTCGGGACATTGTCGCCGACTTCGCACGTCGAGGGCTGCTGGGCCCCTCGATCGAGCGAGCCGTGTTCGCGAACACGCGGCGCAAGCGCCCGGACATCAGCTACGTCCGGGACGGCACCACCGTCCTACTTGACGTCGCAGTCACATACCCCCTACAGCTCTCGCAGCCCCACTACGCGACCAGGGCCGCAGCGGAGCCAGGGGGCGCAGCAGCCGCGTATGCTGTTGCCGTCAAGGAGCGTGTCTACAACAGGATCATCGCAAATGAGCCGGACCCGCGGGAGTGGCGAGCGGTGCCGCTAGTTGTAGACACGTTCGGGGCCTGGTGCCCAGGAGCAATCACGGAGCTGCGGCACATCGCCCGCGCGAACGCCCTCCGTGAAGACCGGACCGCTTCGGCCGCCTGCCAGGACCTCTTCCACCGCTTGAGCTTTTCTATAGCCCAAGGGGTGGCGAGGATCGTAATTGCATCTGGTGGGGCGCGACCGGACGAAGCGAATCCACCCTGATGCAGGGGGAAGAGTCACTGCATCGCGGGTTTTTTTACCTGGTCGGACCTGCACTCAGATGCAGGCCAGCCCAGGTCGCAGTGAGGTGGCGTTCACTGTGTGCTGAAGAAGCATTTCTTTGGACTACCGCTCCGGAAGCAACCGGATACCGGCAGCCCCGCTGTACCAACATGGCTAGTACAGTGTCCCGCGCTCCAAAAAAAATGTATATGGGTGGCAGAGTGAGCGGGTGTCGGCCTTCAGGCCGGTGTGTCCGGGTTCAAACCCCGCCCATGACACTTTTCCGGTCGAAGATTATTTCGAGGTTTGCTGTCGTTTCGGGGCCTGATGTGCCCGAAATTTGCGTTTTTTGCGGAGTTTCTCAGCCCCCCGGAGAAATACCGGAGGGGGGGGCGGGAAAAGGCTGCCCCAGGGCGGCCCCCCCCCGTGCTGGGCCCCGGGTACGAGGCCAAACTTTACACCCGAACTTAGCTTCGCCCGGACTTTGTTTCGCCCGAACTTAGCTTCACCCGAGCTTTGCTTCGCCCGAACTTTGCTTCACCTAACTTTGCTCACCCGAACTTAGCTTCGCCCGAACTTTGTTTCGCCCGAACTTTGTTTCGCCCGAACTTAGCTTCACCAGAACTTTGCTTCACCCGAACTTAGCTTCGCCGAACTTTGTTTCGCCCGATCTTAGCTTCACCAGAACGTCCGAACTTTGCTTCACCCAGAACTTAGCTTCGCCCGGACTTTGTTTCGCCCGAACTTAGCTTCACCTTCGCCCGAACTTTGCTTCACCAGAACTTTGCTCACCCGAACTTAGCTTCGCCCGAACTTTGCTTCGCCCGAACTTTGTTTCGCCCGAACTTAGCTTCACCCGAACTTTGCTTCACCAGAACTTAGCATTTCCCGAACTTAGCTTCGCCCGAACTTGCTTCGCCCGAACTTTGTTTCGCCCGAACTTAGCTTCACCCGAACTTTGCTTCACCAGAACTTAGCATTTCCCGAACTTAGCTTCGCCCGAACTTTGCTGTTCCCCGAACTTTAACTGCTGCCTCCAGTCTCGCCACGCGCCGGCCTTAGCCGAGCGCACGTACTTGTTTTGCCTTTATGTGTGTGTCTGTTGTGAGTGTATTCTGTTTGTGGAGTACAACATTCTTCTTGAGATGTGAGTTGGCCCTGAACTTATCCACAACATCAACATACTCACCACCAACCTGCATCTGGGTGTTGTAGGTGAAAATCGTAAACTTTCGTTGAACGCAGTGCCTGATCGTTTTTTACGTAAAGCTGGATTCAGGACGCAAGTGAAAACGCCACGGTTTGCGGCGACGAGCTTCTCATTTCCTCCAACATTTCATGTTTGGTAAAAATAAGAGCTCGTCACTCGCACAACCGCGGCTGATACAAAACTAATGATGATGATGATGATGTGAAGAGAGAGTTGTTTTCGTTGAACGCATTTCCCGACAGGTCCGCGCAGCGGCAAAACAAACAGACGCACCCGCGTTTGTTGAATTTTTCCACAAACAAGCACTTCAGCACGTGCCCAGGAACCAAGAGACGAAGGCCGGTGAGGCGTGGAACCCCCCAATCCGATCTCTCAGGAGGAGTCCGGAACCGGGAAAAGCCTTACACCCTCGCGTGTACTTGTCCGCGTGCTGCACGTCTGTGGACACCCAGACAACGTCAATGATGAGGCCCGCAGATTCCACGATCTTGAAAAACAGGCACAGGACTTCGTTTGCCCAAAAATTCTTGCTGTGCCCCTTCTTCAGAGCGAATACAGCTGCCTGGTTATCAACCTTCAGGACGAGAAAAGACCCCGGAGCCTCTACTGGGGGGGGCCAATTACAATTGAGTTCAATTGTAATATAACGATACACGGCGTGGAATTGGGGGGTCCCAGACCCCCCCCAAAAAACACTAGTGTATTACAATTGAAGTGCAGCTTGCCTGTTAGAAACACGTTGTTGTCGGGACTAAATGACAGTACAATGCAACTCCGAGCAAAAACTGAAGGGAAAACCTTCACGCAACAAGCGAAAGGTTCGAGCCCGCAGTTCGGACTCCGAGCCCTGATTTCTCGTGCACCGGCTCGGAAATACCGCATGCCGTGGGTGTTTCCACCAACACCTGGCAAGACTCCTGCCAAGACTCTTGGCAAGAGAGTCCCTAACTTGGGCCTAAGGTTCACTTTCTGGGGCGGTTGCTCAAAAGCAGAGCTTCCAACAGCATGGCGACCGCAGTCCGACGAACTTACTGCTTTCTCTTTTTGACAGAGAGCGCTGGCGGCAGACGGGTACCACCGATAAATCTGGGGATAACAAGATGTCCCATCCGATGGGCCACCGCCCCCATGCCGGGCCACGGTCACGATTGGCAGTGTCTCCGGCTGGCTCAGCAGCTCCGGAGCCACCGCCACACTGCGATTGCCGGCCCATTGCCATGTTTGTGCTTCATGATCCCCGCACACACAGCCAGCTCCAAGACTTTGGCACGAGCAACGGCATCAGCGACATCATCATGATCATGCTCAAAACCTTTGGAAGACCCGGGTTCGGAATGCACGCCAAAACCTCGTTTTAAGATTTCTTCTCCGCTTTGGAGGTCCAACATGACTTTTCCAAAAAAAAGCCGAAACGAAAACGGCCCTGAAACCGCCTCACTGGCTGGCTCACACTCAACGGCAGTGCGAAAGTGTCAGCCGTACAGTAACATTACAATTCAATTGTATTATACGGTTGGGATGCGCCGATTCCCCGAAAAAAAAGTTCAATTGTATTATACGGTTCAATTGTATTATACGGTTCAATAGTAATTAGCCCCCCCCGGTAGAGATGCGAACCAGACCGCCTGCGTCGCAGCCAGCAGCTCCTTCAGGTATATATGGACCGATGGGTCCAAGAAAACCCCCTGATAGGCGAGCTCCGGGCGAGTCTCGAGAACCACTGCCCACTCGCTGTCCGAAGCGTCGGACCAAGCAAGTAAACGACGCCGGTCCCTGTCGACCTCTGTTACCCATTCGTTTCTCGACAGGTCCGCGAGCACCGACCGCAGATCATACAGGGCTGAGGAGGGGACGTCGTACGTGTCATCCCACGACCACGTGCCTTCCCCCAAAAGCGATGCCGCCCGGCGCAGAAAAGCCATCGCCGAACGCAGAAAACAGAGTCGTCGCCTGGTCGAGAACAAGAACCAAACCACGCCGCCGAACACAGTAAAAACCTGCCGGGGTGTCGCACTCCCGCCCATGACCGGCGCGAGGGCTTCGCCCCCTAGGAACTTTT
This sequence comes from Diplonema papillatum, assembly GCA_030068145.1. Classification (NCBI taxonomy): domain Eukaryota; phylum Euglenozoa; class Diplonemea; order Diplonemida; family Diplonemidae; genus Diplonema; species Diplonema papillatum. The sequence goes on along the minus strand of JAPJBO010000374.1, from coordinate 198,056 downwards.
TCACCCACGACGGCGCCGATCGGTAGCGAGAAGGCTCGACCCCCAAATCGAACTCGAGACCGAGAGCCTCGAAACGGCTGAGCGGGCGTCCGTACATGCTGTCATGAGTATTCATGGCAGCGCCGACCAGCTGGCAGCGGTGTTGAAAACGCCGATAGCGTCTCTCTGCTTCCTCGTACGAGGTGCCAATCACAAAGAAGTTGTCGACCCAGCACACACCTTCGGACTCCGGCAACAGGACACGCGCTGTCCGCTGGGCTATACAGGGGGCCCAGTTCCAGCCCATGCACATCACGGAGAGCTGAACCTTCGTAAATCGACCCCTTGGGCCAGACAGGTTCATGCCAAAGAAACGCGAGACCGACTCCTCGAGGGGGAACTGGTAGAACCAGCTCACAGCATCCGCCTGCGCTACAAACTTCGACGCGAGGAACCTGCTCACAACATCGTCGATGCCGGGAAGAAGCATGGCCGGGGGCTTCTTCATCAGTGCGTTGAGTTTCCGGCCATCCGCGACCAGACGAAGCCCCCCGGACTTCTTCTCAACTGTAAAAGCTGGCAAGACCACACAGGCGTCTGTACGCGCCCGCACCACGCCGTCTGATTTGCGGGTTTGCAGTTTTACGGTGAGCATCGGAAGAATGCACGAGGGAACGTAACTGTCTGTCTACCATGCAGGGTCAAAACCTTGTGTCTTTTTGGTATCTTCGTCTTCGGGGCATAGCCAAACACGGGACCGCTCTGCGCAAGGTAGGGCCATAATAGCGTAGCCCCCTCCCCGCCTTCGCCAAGGCCGGCTGCAGGGAAAGTGGTCGCCACAAAGGAAATACCCCGAAACTCCCCGAATTTCCCCGAAACTCCCCGAAACTCCCCGATATTTTCGTCTGGACCAGGTGGTCGTAGGAAGACTAACTTCTGCGAAAGCATTCGACAAGAATGTCTTCATTAATCAAGAACGAGAGCGTGGGGATCCAAGATGATCAGATACCGTCGTAGTCCACTGCTGCCGTCTCAGGATCTAGGGAAGTCATTTTGGCTCCCACGGCACTCCCCGAACGAGAAATCAGGGCGTACATGGCCACCAATTTCTTTCCGGAAAAAAATTGGGTTTTTTAAATTTTAAAATTTTGGAACAAACTCTGCAGTAATTTTTGATGAAGTTGAGCAATTTTTTTTTTTTTCCAAATTATTTTTTTGGGGTCCATCGGCCCCGCGGCAGCGTTTAAAAAAGACAGAAGGTTTTGACCCTGCAAGCTACCACGGTGCCAGTCACACCAATTTTCCTTACCCTTGGTCACACCCCGTGTTAGTGTCGCCTTCCCGTGTTAGTGTCGCCTTTTCGGAAAAGGTGCCTTTAGGTAGGCGACACTAACACGGGGGGGGGTAGGTACTAACAATCTTGCGGGTTGCCCTTCAATGTATTGTGCAGGCAAAAAAGACGTAGGCAGCGTGTTTTGGTGGTTGATCAGAATTCCTTACCTGAATAAACACAGCGTAAATACAACAGGGAAAACGATCAACCGGCACGCACAAACAAAACGAAGCACCTGTCGTTTTCGCGTCAAAGTTCCTGCTCTGTCCCTCGGCTCCCTTTGAAAAAAGGTTGAGCTCTGGGCCGGTGCGGGAGCTTCCCGGCGTGTGTGTGCCATCCAGGACCAGAACGCCGTAGTTGTCGGATGGTAGTCGTGGAGAGGGCAGAAGTCTACATACAGCACACTCCCATGACATCGCGCGCTTTCTTGGCACGTGAAAGCGCGTTCGTTGACTCTGTCTCCCGCTACAAACAAGGCGGGTGTGATCTCGCACGTTTTTGGTGGTTTTTTGGTCCTTCTCTGTTGGCTCAAGATTTAGAGCCCATGTCAGTTATCCTGTCATGATGCTTCTTCGAGTACTTGCGCTTGTTCTGCACCGCACCGGGGGCTCGAGTTGTTTCTTCTGGCAAACTATGACCGGGGAAACACTGTGGACTCGTCCGTGGCAAGTATGCGGTTGTACCTCCCTCCATGGCACCCATTCTTCGAGAACCAGTGAGGACTGTCTGGCTTCGGAAACGAGATGATCGTTTGACGCACCAGCACTACTCGACCCGCAAGACAGGTTTCTTGCCCCGTCTTGTTTCCTGCTGGTTCAGTATCGGATCAGTCGAATTTAGGCCAATGCCTTTCTCGCAGTCATGAGCACCAGGATGCTTGCTTTCTGCCACAAGCTTCAGTCAATCGTTGTCGATATATTTTTCCTTCAGGTTGTTTAGGTGAGGAGGAGACACTTTTCATAGAAATCCGGGGAACCCTATTTCAATAATATTTCATAGAAACCCGTATTCCCGTGTTAGCCTCGCGTCTTCAGGACAAAAGGCGACACTGACAAGGGAAAAACGGAGGCGACACTAACACGGGGGGTGGTAGGTACTAAAAAAAAATGAGGGTCGGGGTATTTTAGCGGACGAGGGGTCACCTCGCGACTAAATCTTAAAGCTTGTCTCGACCCTGATCTCTGGAAACAGTGCTCCCCGCTGAAGCCAGCGCCAGGAGATGGTCCACCGCCTCACCGTCCCCCTCCCACACGCCGCCAGGCGCCGCCGCTGCTGCCTTTCGCAGCACAGACGAGGCGGCGACAGCGTAACACGACCTACCCCACGAGCCATAGCACAGGCCCCATGTTTGCTTGCTCGGATGCCACAATCATTTAATTCTGCCCTTCAATATATTTAGGGGAAAGAGTGTTGGTGCTGCCTGGAAAAATATGTGTGCACGTGTGGGGTGAAAGAGAAGAAGTGCGTGGGGAACCTTCGATTGTATTACTTCTTCGCTTTCGACGGCGATAAACCAAGTGCCCCGCAAGCAGACAAAAAATTTTGAGTGTTGCTACGAAATTTCAACTCGCTGAAATTGGGACCCCCCACGCCTGACCGATCTCTCTTACTTATGCAGCACCTCGGTAGTGGTCCCAACACTGGCATAAGAGGACGGACATCCAGACGGGCGCTACTCATCGAATGGGAGTGAGGATGGTATGCTGTCATCGATCGGTTTTTGCTCGTTGACGAATTGCATTCACACACAGCGGACGGAACTTGGAGCCCCGTCGCCTGCTTCCGCGGCCTCCCTGCTCCTCTTCATCCCCTTCTAGCGTTCTTTGTGGATTTGAGGGTCGGTATTTTAAAGTCTCCGGTTGACCGTAGAGGCTTGAGTATGGCGGGGGGTTGAGAAAAGTGAGAGGGTGCAGCTCGTTTCGGGTGTTGTGTCACTCCGTTGTGAAACCTTGTGAAGTCCCCTAACGCGTTTAGGGGGTGCTTGGGATTGGGTAGGGTGTGGTCGTTCTGCTACCTTCCGTTCTCTTTCACCACCGTGTGTTGTTTTCTCACTCAGGACTTTGACCTGTTGTGTTTGTGTGGATTGTCGTGTAGGGGTAGACCCGCATGACCTCACGTCCGTTCAACACGTGGTTCGGCAGTTACGGCACTTGGGATCCCTTCTGTTCTTTGTCGGGCAGCATCGTCGAGCATTTCCTTTCAAGCTGGCGCTTCTGTAACACAAAAAAGGCAAAAGCTAAGAGGGTTAACGGGCTGACCACGGATGAAGTGTTGATTCCCGGGGGTGGGCGGAGGTGGTGGGTGGGCGAAAAAGACTTTGCTTTTCGTCGACGATAAAGTGGTTTCCCTTTTTTTCCTCCAATTTTTCTCCTGCCTTGTGGTCTAAGAGGAGGGGACGGCGGGGGTGTGAACTGTTGTACTGCCTGGTACTCGATGCAGATTATCGCCACAGATTCTTTGCATTCTAACCCAAACGATTCTGGCCAAACACGCGCATTTCTTGTGTTAACAAGGCATTGTTGGTAGCAGCTGGCAGCGTACTACATGAAACCTACGAAAGCAGGTGAGGTTGCGCCAGCGTGCGCACAAACGTAATGAAGGCAGACCAGGTGTCTGTGGACAAAGTGCCAGATACAATGTTTCGCCCGCTCCTCTTACCCTGAACCATTTCTGAAGGAATGAATTTTGCCGGTTGATCGGTTTCCCCCTTGCATTATTTACCCGGTGCCATGTTTCAGGTAAGGAATTCTGACCAACGCGTGTGTCTACGTCTTTTTAGCCTGCACAATACATTGAAGGGCAGCCCGCAAGATTGTTTTGTACTGAAAAAGACTGACCCTTTCGTACGTGCCGGTTGTTGTGTTTATTCCTGGCTGGCTCGTTAGGAACTCCGATCACCGGAAACACGCCGTGCCCCTACGTCTTTCGCTTCTTCACGATAGTCAATCAAACGTGCAAGATTGCTGTGTTGTACTAAGAAGAGAGAGCCGAGCCTTTACAATGAGGTTTAGGTCAACCCCGCAAGACTGCGGGAGTGCTAAAAAGACACTGTCGAGCCGTCACAATACATTGCAGGGCAAATCCGCAAGACTGCTGGGGGTACTGAAAAAGAGATGAAAAGGACGGGGGTGCGCACAAGGCGGGCCTCCCCCTCCTTCCACTCGGATGGGGCCGGGTACACTGTTCTGCCGTTTCTGAAGTTGTGTGTGCTCACCGTGAAAAAGTTCACGACCCACGGGGCCTAATGGCCGTGGTGTGGAGGCCACGGAAACGATAGAGACGAGGCAGGAACAGAGACAGAGAGAGAGAAAGAGGCGTCCAGCACAACGCCAGGCAACCCCGTAGTTGTGACCATGGACTACAAGCAGAAGGGCACGCTCCCTACTGAAGCCTGTAAAGAGAACTCACTTTTCTACAACCGACAGATTTAGATAGCATCCATTAGCATCCATTGCTTCTAACGTACAAAGTACGTGTCGGGGCTATTTCTCTTCGCTGCCTCAGCAGCGTTGCTATTGGGCAATTTGCGTACCTGCTGCCATCCTTAGGTGCGGTAGCCGTTTATCAGGCTCCCTCCCCGGAATCGAACCCTAATTCCCCGTTACCCGTTACAGCCACGGTAGTCCACTACACTACCGTCAAAAGCTGATAGGGCAGAAGCTCTTGCGGGCTTCCCTTCCGGGGTTCGGACGTTCTTGGAGAAATTGTAACTCTGAACATTCGCAACACCAATGTTCGATTTCGCACCCACAACCCGAAGCCCCGCCGTGCCAGGAGGGTCAGGCTAGATTCTGGACGGCCAGGGGAAGTCAGGTACATGCTTCAGTGTCGGTGTGCTGCGTGTGAAGCGGGGGCAGCGAATCGGATTAAGTGCACATTCGTTTGCGTTTGGTCCGGATGGGCCGGATTGCTGGGCATCTGTCGGTGTTTCCAATACCAGGACGCCGCATAAAACGCTTTTCGGAGCATCGGTGGCTGTGACGTGTGGCACATGGAAGTGGACACGGCACATCGTGTTGACTGCACCTTCGTTTGTGCTTGTTACGGATGGGCCGGATTGTCGGTGAGCCCAATGCCAGGAAGCCGTGTGATGCTTTTCGGAGCGTCGGTGGTTGTGTCGTGGTACATGGAAGTGAACACGGCACTTCCTGTGGACTGCACCTTCGTTTGTGCTTCTTACAGACGGGCCGCTTGTTACGGATGGGCCGGATCCAAAACCAGGAACCCGTATGATGATTTTCGGAGCATCGGTGGCTGTGTCGCATGGCACGTAGAAGCGGACACAGCACATTGTGTTGACTGCACCTTCGTTTGTGCTTCTTACAGATGGGCCGGATCCAATACCAGGAAGCCGCATGATGATTTTCGGAGCATCGGTGGCTGTGTCGCATGGCACGTGGAAGTGGACACAGCACATCGTGTTGACTGCACCTTCTTTCGTGCTTTGGTACGGATGGCCGGGTATCAATCGGGGTGTCCAATGTCCGAATAACGCTTTTGGGAACACAGCACGTCGTCTCGGGAGCACGCACAGTGCTTGGTTCCGGTGTGCCGATTGCGGAGAGCTTCAGTCGGAAACCGGACGCCGGACGCAGCCTCGTGTTCGGCAAAAATGCGGTGTCCGCGGGCTTCATTTTGAGTGCTTGGGTACTACTACTGGGGGGGGGCAATTACAATTGAGTTCAATTGTAATATAACGATACACGGCGTGGTTTCGCTGCCGCGCTGCAAGTGATGACTCTCATGCCTCTGCAATTCCATTGATTATCGCGTCTGGCCGTGGGGCTGCATGCGTTCCCGCTGCCGAGGAATTACCGATAAGTGCAGTTGATGCCGCCCTGGATCAACTGCAGGTGAATCGAAGTGCTGAGGCCACGTCGTGCATCGAGTCAAAGCTGCGTTTCTCGTACCGCAGGGGGGGGAGCATGCGCTTTTGGGTGCGTCTTCGTAGTCGGGTCGTCTGACACACAGGGAAGTTAACACAGCGCGTCGTGTTAGATGCGCGTACTGTGCGTGGTTCTGGTGTGCCTCAATGCGGAGAGCTTCTGTCGCCATATCGAATACCCGCGCCCAGTCCTAAAACATAGCCGCCCCAGCTCTGTCGCAGCAGCAGATGCAGCACACCGTGTGTGCGCATCCAGACGTGGGAAGGGCAAGACCGCGCGCGCACTCCCACCATCTTCTGGTTGCGAGGCGCCGGTTTTTGTAAGCCATTGATGTCGCCGCACACCGTGTGCACTTCTTCCGCGCACCACAGGCACCAACAGGAAACGTGAGCTGGGCGATACTGCTTATTCCCATCTTCTGGTTGCGATACACCGATTTTTGTAACCGACGAGCACAGCTCTTCAGCTCAGATGCAGCACACCCTGTGTGCACATTTTCCAGACGTGGGAAGGGCAAGACCGCGTGTGCATTTCCACCATCTTGTGGTTGCGAGGCGCCGGTTTTTGTAAGCCATCGATGTCTCCGCACACCGTGTGCACTTCTTCCGCGCACCACAGGCACCAACAGGAAACGTGAGCTGGGCGATACTGCTTATTCCCATCTTCTGGTTGCGATACACCGATTTTTGTAACCGACGAGCACAGCTCTTCAGCTCAGATGCAGCACACCCTGTGTGCACATTTTCCAGACGTGGGAAGGGCAAGACCGCGTGTGCATTTCCACCATCTTGTGGTTGCGAGGCGTCGGTTTTTTGTAAGCCATCGCTGTCGCCGCAGCGGATGTAGCACACTTCTGTAGTGTGCACTTCTTCCACGCACCGCATCGGGGACGTGGGCGGGATGGGGCGCGTGGAACCCGCTACTCGTCCTTACTGGCTTCAGCTGCGGGTGCGTCGGTTGCTGCGGCTGTCGATGGCTCGTCTGCCGCCGAAGCTTCGACTTTCCGCTTTTTCCGCGGCTGCAGCATGGTCACGGGACCAGTGGGCTGTGTGGGTAGTAGAGTAGGTAATAGGTATCGAAGATACGAGAAGCGTACAAAAATGGCAGGTTGTCGAGCAGGCCATTTACCCTGTGTTTCGTGTGGGTACCCTGAGCAGCACACTTTCCTCCGTTCAGACCGGACTCCTGTTGCGATAGTGGTATTGTCCCTTGACAGAGTGAGCCAATGCCTCTCATCTCGCCTTCAAGACACGGCTGTGCCACGCATGCTCTCGACAGACGATAGCGCCCGGCATTGTGCATGCGTGTTACAGTCGTTGGGTGGTATGCCGAACACGTGAAGCTTGGCTTCCGTGTAGCAGGTTTTCCCTGGACCGTAGTATTCAGCTTCTAAGACTAGTTAACCACATACAGACGGAGGGTGGGTGTTAATTTTGGGAAAATGAACGTTCAGGGCAAACCTTGGGTCATACTCAAAAAAATGGGGGTTTCGTAGGTCAAAAACGGGAACCGAAGGGCGCGTTTGAAAGATTTCGTGGCAGATCTTTCAAATGCGCACCTCGACACTGCATGAGTACACATGGAAGTGACCCAGGACGGGCTCCCGTGCCGCTTGCAGATACTCGCGGATAACTTGTATTGACTACGCCATATGGCGTAGTTCGTCTGTATGTGGTTAAACGACAAAAAAGGAAAAGGGAGTGTAGGGCTGTAAAGGGGGCGGGGAGCAGGAGTACCTCGGAGGTGGCTGTGGTCTTCAGCGCGTGGGTGCCTACGGTGGCATCTTTGGCCTCTTTCTGCACGGCTTCGAAGGATTCGTCGTCCCCGAGGAACGCGCTGATCGCCTCGATGCGGTCGCGGTGGGTCTCCGGGTCGGTGTTGAGGATTTCGAGCGCTTTGCGGCACGCCGCGTTTGCTTCGTCCACCCTTTCGGCGTACCGGAGCGCCTGTGTGCCGTGTGGTGTTTGGTTGGGTTGCTGGGGGGTCGTTGTTATTGGTGCTGGTTTTGAGGGATAAGGAAAAAGGGGGAAAATCTTTTTACGGTGGTCTCCGCTGGTCTGGTAGTCCGTGCTACCCCCAATATTGTACACTCGTTCTCTGGGCTAGTGCTACTTTATGACGTCGTCCGTCGGGAGAGTCAACGATGATGAGGATGGGTGACCCGCGGCATCGTCAGCGAAGGGTAAGTGTCGGCGTCTTCGGACAACGTCCTTGCTCCCGCTGGCCTGCTGTGGTTAAACGCTCGCAGGCTCATGTCAGACACAGCGATCTTCTACTACCCGTCTTGAAACATGGACCAAGGAGTCTAACACGTGTGCGAGGCTTAGGGTGTCAAACCCACAAGCCGCACTGAAAGGGAGATGTGTCAATCCTTGAGGACGCAGCACAGCCCGATCCTGATTTACTGGTCACGTTTTCCAAGTCGAGTTCTATTCCCGCTCGCTTTCGCGGTGCGGACTTTCCGGGCCGTTTTGACTGTTTCCGGGTCGACGATGGGGAAGAAGTCAGGCATTCCATTTCGTGATCGAAGCGTAGAATTATTCGTGGCCTGCCGCGATCGCTTCGATCTTCGTGGCTTCCCTGTCTGGGATGCGAGCTTCGAGGACTCCTGCAGGGGTCGCTTCCAATGTTGAGCATTGAGTTCTTTTGAGTACATGAACCACATGGATTAGGAAGCACTGTTAAGCAGGGGTTGCCATGTAGCCCGTATCGGTCTAAGTCAACACGGTTTCTTGAATGGGATGTTCACCGGGGAAGGCCTGTGTGTCGTGGTGTTTGGTTGGGTTACTGGGGGATATTAGTTAAATGTTAAGGCTGGACACTGCCTCTCATGCATGTTTGATCTTCGAAGAGAGTGTAAAATAGAAAAGGGAAAAAGGAAAAGGGTAAAGGGGTCGCAGGGAGTGTAAGACTCCGCAGGTAGGGTATGAAACGTTGAGACTAGTCCTCTTTATTGTTTTTGACCGCGGTGTTGTGTGCACCTCGTTCTTCGTCTCGGGTTTCGCTCGTGAACGCAGACCAATCCAGAGTTAGAGCTCATCAGTGTGTCCTTTGGATGGGGACTTTCGGTCATGTTCCGGTGCTATCACAACTTTCTGGTTTCATTGTTCGTCGCATCCTTCCTTCGTAAGTTAAAATAGGGGGGTCGGGTTTTGCTGTGGCTCGTAACCGTCCGCAGGGGGGGGGTCGAATACACGAGGTACCTCTTGTATAGCAAGAACTCCGCACAAACGAGCGCAACGTGCAAGGACTGCGGAAAGGAGGACGAGGACCACCTACACATGTGGTGGCGATGTGAAGAGTGGGACGCCATAAAAACGACGTATGCGGTACCCGCACTGGAATGGCAGGAATGGCCGAATTGTATGTCCGTTTGCGGGATCAAACCGAAGAGAGAGAGAGGAGGCGAAGGAGCATGGGGCATGGGTCTGCAGGGACTTGACGCGCCAACTAGTCAACAGTGTGCAGGGCATGATGGTCCAGATCACCCTGGAGAGGCAGAGAAGGGACAAGAAGCCGGTGCAGCGGGAAGACGACCAACGTGGGCTTGCATATCCTTGGGAGTAAGGGCCGCAGGACACGGAAGTGATCCACAATTCACAGGCGGAATACATGCCCAAAAACTGGAAGCATGGAAGGGCGCTATACTTAGCGCTGGCGCATTGGCTGGCGGCAACGAGTACAGAGCAGTCGACGCTGACGAGCAGTGAAGCGGCCCGCGTCGCAGGTGGCACAAACCGAAGAAGCCCGTGCGGCGGGGAGTGGAGACGAGGTGATGCAAGACGAAGGGGAAGCGCGAAGCGACCAGCCCGGACGGACCAGCAAGACGCGAGACCAGGCGACCAAGAGAAGGAGGGGGACGCGACCCAGAGACCCGGGCTAAGTAGCCTGGAACTAGTGTGATGGACCTTTCTTCGAAGGGGCTCACGCACAAACGACGCAGTTGACTGACGGTTAGAAACCCCAAGGCATCAGTGGGTATGTCCATGTCGATCCTGTCACAGAAACCCCAGAATCAATCTGTAGGTGCCCCGTCGGAATAGGGGTAAAGATACAAAAGAGAGAGAGAGAGACGAGTTAGAGTGCAGGGACCATCTCTCCGAGGAGTATCCGGTCGCCCCACTACTATCCCGTACTACTACGGCGGGCGTAAGTCGTTGCGCCGTGGGCGCGGAGCGAGCCGTGGCCCAGTCAAAGATGATTGTCGCACCGATGGTGGCGCAGCCGGGGGCAAAAAGAGACGAGTTGTGAAGTGGCATACCAAGGCTCGGCACCCTTCGGCAATGGCAACGCCTACTGATTTCGGGTCGGTCGCGCTCAGCAGGTCCGAAACTGCTTGGTACTCTGCGGCTGCTTCTTCAAACGCTTGTTGCTCGTGGTACACCTCTCCGAGTGCATTCAGAATCTGTCGTGTGTGCGGGTTGATGACCAAGAGTTCCCCCAAGGGTAAGAGTGTGCCTGCAGATGGAAGGACGCAGGCGTGCGCCGGGGCGTGAAGAAAACGGGTCGAAGGTTGAAGAAGGTTGAAGTACGGCTAAAGAAGAAGAAGACCGCCCTCGGGGGGAAAATCTTAGTTTAATGTTTAGGCAGAGCACTGCCTCTCATGCATGGTTGATGCTAGCATCAAGTCTTCTTCGAGGAAGATGTCGTCTAGGTAAGGGATGCAAAATAGAAAATATAAAGTTGTAAAGAGGGGAGTGTACGGCTCCCAAAGTGGGGAATGAACCCTTGAGGGACTAGCCCCCTGTGTTTTTTTCACCGCGGTGTGGGGGGGCCGAGTGGCAATCCGGAAAACTCTCGTGCAAGAAACTAACGCCCTTGGGCGTGGCCTTGTGCAAAAACCGCCCTCGGGACAAAATGACAGATATTTTTGTCCGGTAAAAAGTAGTCATTTCTCTCGGGCAAAATAAGCTATCTTTTGTTGAACCGCTTACGCCCGCCACTAAACCCAGATTTACCTGTGTTTCGTGTGGGCTACAACACATTTACGATCTTTCGCAACTGGCCTCCTCAAGTATTTCCTACAAAGCAGGTGCTCATACTAAAAAAAAAGGAACCTTGGGCAGAAGCTCTTTTTGCGACTCGTCACGCTCTGCGCAGGCCTTCGCATTGAGCAGGACGCTCACCGCCAAGTCGAGGTTGTCCTCGTCGTCGGCGTGCTCCTCGGCTTCCTCGGCAGTTGCCGCCACCATGTCTGCCTTCGGGTTGATGACCGGTGCCGAGGTCTGGCTCTCTCGAAGCAGGCAGACTGCGTACGAAAGGTACGGCCGAGCCATCTTCGCGCCAGACTCCCCATGAAGCTCGGAGAGCTTGCTCAGAGCCGCCGAGTAGAGCGCGATCGCCTCCGCGAACGAGTCGCTCCGCACGTGGCCCTCCGCCGCCGTGATGGCCGCGAGGGCGGTCGCCTCGTCCACGATCCCGAGCCCGTCGTCGGACGACGACGCAGCCTCCTCACTCTCTTCTGCAGCGGCCGCCTGACGGTCTTCTTCCGGCATCGTAGACCCTCTTTTGTTTGATCCTTCTTTTTTGATACTGGTGGTCATGTGTTGCAATTTTTTTATTATGGAATCGAGTGTAAGTTCGACCAGAGAGAGAGATCCGGGGTTCCAAACCTTCCGGTAAAAGTTCCTTTAAGCATCGTATCGTACCTGCGGTAGTGGCAGTACGTGAGCTTGTGTGTGTGTGTGTGTGTGGTTGTTCTCGGACACGCTTGCTTGTACGTATACACTGACAGTCTCTGTAGAGTGGTACGTTTTCCAGAAGCCGGCGTCTAAGCTCGGAGAGCTTGCTCAGAGCCGCCGAGTAGAGCGCGATCGCCTCCGCGAACGAGTCGTTCCGCACGTGGCCCTCCGCCGCCGCGATGGCCGCGAGGTCGGTCGCCTCGTCCACCCGTCGTCGGACGACGACGCAGCCTCCTCACTCTCTTCTGCAGCGGCCGCCTGACGGTCTTCTTCCGGCATCGTAGACCCTCTTTTGTTTGATCCTTCTTTTTTGATACTGGTGGTCATGTGTTGCAATTTTTTTATTATGTAATCGAGTGTAAGTTCGACCAGAGATCCGGGGTTCCAAACCTTCCGGTAAAAGTTCCTGTAAGCATCGTATCGTACCTGCGGTAGTGGCAGTACGTGAGCTTGTGTGTGTGTGTGTGGTTGTTCTCGGACACGCTTGCTTGTACGTATACACTGACAGTCTCTGTAGAGTGGTACGTTTTCCAGAAGCCGGCGTCTAAGCTCGGAGAGCTTGCTCAGAGCCGCCGAGTAGAGCGCGATCGCCTCCGCGAACGAGTCGCTCCGCACGTGGCCCTCCGCCGCCGTGATGGCCGCGAGGGCGGTCGCCTCGTCCACCCGTCGTCGGACGACGACGCAGCCTCCTCACTCTCTTCTGCAGCGGCCGCCTGACGGTCTTCTTCCGGCATCGTAGACCCTCTTTTATTTGATCCTTCTTTTGATACTGGTGGTCATGTGTTACAAATTTTTTATTATGTAATAGACCAGAGATCCGGGGTTCCAAACCTTCCGGTAAAAGTTCCTTTAAGCATCGTATCGTACCTGCGGTAGTGGCAGTACGTGAGCTTGTGTGTGTGTGTGTGTGTGTGGTTGTTCTCGGACACGCTTGCTTGTACGTATACACTGACAGTCTCTGTAGAGTGGTACGTTTTCCAGAAGCCGGCGTCTAAGCTCGGAGAGCTTGCTCAGAGCCGCCGAGTAGAGCGCGATCGCCTCCGCGAACGAGTCGCTCCGCACGTGGCCCTCCGCCGCCGTGATGGCCGCGAGGGCGGTCGCCTCGTCCACCCGTCGTCGGACGACGACGCAGCCTCCTCACTCTCTTCTGCAGCGGCCGCCTGACGGTCTTCTTCCGGCATCGTAGACCCTCTTTTGTTTGATCCTTCTTTTTTGATACTGGTGGTCATGTGTTGCAAATTATGTAGTAGAGTGTAAGTTTCGATCAGAGATCCGGGGTTCTAAGGCCTCCGGTAAAAGTTCCTTCAAAGCATCGTATCGTACCTGCGGTAGTGGCAGTACGTGTGCTTGTGTGTGTCTTTGTTGCCTGTTGCCGATTATTCGACTTACCCTAGAGCGCGCTCGCATTTTCTAGAGTGAAAGTTCGCTTGAAACTCCGGGGTTTTAAAGTCTCCGGGTGACCTTCGTCGTTAAGGGAAGATATTCTCTTTGTGCTCTGAGTGTCGTAAGAGTGGTGGTTACACGAGTAAGACGATCGGTGGGTACCTTGGTCGTTGGTCATTTCTATGTGTCTCCACGACCAGCGGGAAAAAGTTACCAACCAGGGGGCTGGTAGTTTCCACACCCGGTGCCCCTGCATCTTGCACGGACCCACGAACCACGCACATAACCTTTTTCGTTTCCGGGTCTATTTTTTCACGGATCTCTTCATTGCAGCTCGCGAGCTAAAATGATTGATCGCGAGCTAAAATTCGTCGAAAAAGGCCTGCCGCGTGGTCCGGCGGGAAAATGCCACGACCCAGGGGATCGATTCCCGTCCTTCTCAAGCCACACCTTGGCGGCTTGTGGTTAGATCGAAGAACATGTGTAGTCGACGGCCTAGCCACTAGGTGACTACCTCTTTCTCAATCCGCACCTTGGCGGCTTGTGGTTAGATCGCAGAACATGTGTAGTCGACGGCCTAGCCACTAGGTGACTACCTCTTTCTCAATCCACAAGTTGGCGGCTTGTGGTTAGATCGCAGAACATGTGTAGTCGACGGCCTAGCCACTAGGTGACTACCTCTTTCTCAATCCACACCTTGGCGGCTTGTGGTTAGATCGCAGGACATGTGTAGTCGAAGGCCTAGCCACTAGGTGACTACTTCTTTCGATCGTACCGTGCCCAGGGTGGATTGCAAGAACGTGCTTGGAATGGGTATGTGCTCAACACCGCCTCGTCTGCGCCGTATTTCGGTCCTTTAAGCCACGGACACATAAGGCGGACCACCATCAGCGCGGAACCTGAGTGTCTGCAGACAGGACAGCGGTGTGAGTCTGGTTTGTCAGGCGGCTGCGTCACAGCCAGGACCACCCGTGCTACTAGAGCACAGGCGAATCCGTCACGGGGAGAAGGCCCCTGTCCAGGGTGGGGGTCAGCCTGGTCAGCCCTCGCCGGATCCATGGTAATACAGAAAGAACGGGGAGCACGAGAGAAGGTCGCATGCCACGTTGCCGCAGGTGAAGGAAGCATAGGCAAACAGGTGGGCGAGGTGGGAGAGAGCGGACGGAGGTATCGCAAATTGCAGCAGCAGGGGGTGGTGGTGACACGTAGCACGGTGCACTGGCAGGCAAAGGGGACGCGGCAAGAGACACACTATAAACCGATCTGCTCATCATGAAAAGCGAATTCACTATCCATAGTAGGTCGTAGCCACAATGTAATGCGGGTAAATGTTGTGGCTATCCTGACCACATTGTGAAAGAAGTTGTGGGTACAGTACTGTCCATACCACGAAGGCCAATTTCATCATTTGAGTCGGCTTGTTCCGAAAATGTTCCCGTCAGTACGAATATTAACCCTTTGCGGACGGGGGAACTTGTATTTGCCGTTTGATTGATGAACCATTATAACGTTTGCTACTGTTCAAGCGTTCATTTCATTGGTCAGTCAAGATCGTCAACGAGTGAAGCGCAGAAAGCATTCTCCACTTGACATCCCCCCCCTGCCAAGTGCACGCGGAACTGTCGAGGATGGGCGAGTGAGGTGAGGGGGGCGTAACAATAAGTCTGTGGGGAAAAAAAAAGAGGATAAAATAGCTACACACGGCGAGTCCCAGTCTCAGAAGCTGTAGGTGGGAGTTGTGCGTGCCGGTTGATCGTTTTCCCACTTGTATTTACCCTGTGTGTATTCAGGTAAGGAATTCTGATCAACCACCAAAACACGCTGCCTACGTTTTTTTAGCCTGCCCTACACATTGAAGGGCAACCCACAAGATTGCTAGTACTAAAATAATAGGGGAATAACCCCGTTTTCCGGGGTGTACGTGTGCACGCGTGTTTGGTCGCAGCACACCCTCTTTAACTTCAGCTTCCGTGGCTGGACTTCACCATGTACCGGGTGGTCAGTCCACCCTCCCCCAGCCACTCTGATGCTGTAGAACCGATGTTGTATGCCGCGTGTGGTACGCAAGCCCTGCGGCGACAGATTGCGCCAGAGGACGCAACACGACCTTGGATGCCGAAGTGGAGAAGGTTTCCATGATGATGACGGCAATGGTGCGGTTGTTCGCCTCAGTGCTGCCACTGAGCTTGCTCGGCCTCCCCGATACGTATTCAAGTTGGTGGATTGATCGCGTGCGGTGCGTGGAAGCACTAACACGGACCACTGCGAGCGCGCAACACCCAAGTTGCAACAAATATACACATTGCACTTGCGGGTGCAACTTTCCGTTTTCGAGGTACTGCGATCAGTGCGGGTAAACAAAGATCGACGGCAGTACCCCCCCACGACGCGCGGTGGTGGACGGATTTGCAAGAACGTGTGCTCGGAATGAAGATGCGCTCAACGCCGGGTCCAGTCTATTTGTTTCTCCCGGGGTACCCCAGAATCCCGCGAGGCGAATGCGAGCGGCCGTGCACCGCGGGGAGTGGTGGTGGAGGGGGGGGGTAGGTAGCTAACTTGGCAAGCGGATTTCGACGGAGCTGAACGCTTGGCAACAACAGCGTGAAAAGAAGGGTTCGCGAGACGTGCGGCCCGAAGAAGGTTTCGGGACGACGAAAAGACGTTGTCCCGAGCCCTGCGTGGGCTGCATACGCAGGAAAACACAACGGTCGAGCACTGTGGACATGGGATGACATGATCGAGCTGTGGACTGTGTACACACAGGACACCAAATCACGTTGTTCCGTGTGCACAAAGAGAGAGAGAGAGAGAGAGACGAGTTAGAGTGCAGGGACCATCTCTCCGAGGAGTATCCGGTCGCCCCACTACTATCCCGTAAAGAGATACCAAACTACGACACGATGTGCTTGAGCTTCGTGTGCAGTACAACTTTCCCACAATGTGGTCAAATTGGCCACAACATTTTACCCACATTACACTGTGGGTAATTGTTGTGGGCTGTTCTGACCACATTGTGGGAGGGTTGTACGGTACACACGGTACTGCTGTGTATACGTAGGACACGCCGTTGATACATACAAATGTTCGAGCTCTGTCTTGCACTTTTTGCCGAAGCCTATATGAAACAAAAGAGAAGACAAGATGAAAATGAAGGCAAAGGGTACAATACTGTTCGGGAGAGAGAAAAAGAAAAGGAGTCCCGGGGCTCCGACTGGAGGAAGAAAAGAAAGCGGAAACGGCTAGGCTTTTTTTCTTTTTTTTTTTTTTTTTGGTATTCTCTTTTTTTGAAAGGTGCAGATCAGGGGCGGCGGGGGTTTGGATTTTGGGTTTGAAACCGAAAATCCGGGTCAGGATACGTCAGAACGGTGGCCCGCCCACACCGTCTTCAGTCGTAAGTGGTGACCCCTCCGAACAGCCTCCCTCGGGGTTTCCGCGATCTTCAGCAGGGGTGGAGCTTGGCTATTTCATCGGGTCAGACGACCCCAATTTTTGAAGCCCAAGAAAACAACCGGGTCCTATTCAGTAGATCGGATTATATCCAGTCAACGAAGAGAGATATCGCGTTCGCAGCCCTTTTCGAAGAAGTCTCCTTCGTCCATTTTGTACCGTCGATGTTCATACAGACCGTCATGTTCATCTCTTGAACATGAAGCTGTGCTGGAAGAATCAACTGGACCATGCCCTCCCACCGAGTATTACTACTGAAGACAGTGTGTGGGCCTTTGAAGCGTGGATGATGCCTCTCGCGCTGCTCCCCTTGAGGTTCCTGGCTCATGCCAAAGCGCCGCCGCCCGGGTTAAGGGGTTGCGGCATCAGGCGTGGACCAGGGCCGGTGACGGTGTCGCATGTAACCAGCTGCGGGGGGAGGCTACCGAAAAGCGGGAAACGGGCTAGGAAAAGGGTGCTTCGGTACAAGAGCTGACTGGGCCGGCGGGGTATCGAATAGGGGCGACTTTCTGGGCGGTTCGGAAGGGCCGGATTGACGCGTGTCATTTGGCGCGGAGGGCGGGTGTACGAGTTAGTACGCATTTTGGGCGTAGGAACACCCGTTTTTTAGAGTTATAGTTCGCTTGAGAATCCGAGGTTTTAGAGTCACCGGGTGACCTTCGTCGAATGGGTTCCTTTAAAGCTAATACGTACTGGGTGGGTTTGAGGGGGGCATGCATGGCTTGTTTCGTATACACTTTACTTACTTGTCTAAGCGCGGTCGCTAAGGGTGTGCACACATTTCCTTCGTTTTCGGACGTGGCACTGGGCACGTCCTCTATCATCACAGACACAGCGACAGAAGATTTGGTGCGTGTATGCACCGTGTCTTGAGGCTACGCCTGCACAGAATATGTGGCGATGGGTCGTGATTCACCAGTCACCCTATGAACGCACTTCAAAACTGGGATGGCGGTACTGAAGAACAGGGATGCTGCAAAAAGAGACTGGCACAAGAGGAATTCATCTGTTTGAAGTGCCTCCAGGAGTGTGGTGCCACGCACACCTTCGAACGAAGTGCGCACGACTACGACTGTAGCGGCAACAACTACGACTGCAAGGTGCATGATTCCAAACAACGACGGCAAAGTCTACGTAGACAGGCCCCTGAAAGCTGGCCGAATTGGATGCTTGTTGTGAATGTTCCTGTCTACGCACCCCTCTGCTTCGGATACGCATCAGCCACCCCGGCGACTATCTTTTTTCGAATGCACCAGCGGCAGGTCATTGCGATGCAGCTCCAGATGATGCCCAATGTAGCCTCGTGCCGTTCGGCGTGCGTGTTTTCTCACGAAAAACAAGCCGCCTGCGCAGGAGTCCCTGAGGTGGCTGGCGATCCCAGATAGCGCACGTGAGAGGCATGCGCCAGGCGATGCAGCTCTTGATGTGCTGCCCGGTTTAGTCTGCCCTGCTGCCGGATACTCGGTGTAGTAGGCCGGCCTAAAACGGTTCACACAGTCTCACAGAGAGAGAGACGAGCCAGAATGCAGGGACCATCTCACCAGGGAGTTGCAGGTCTCCTCACTTCCTCACGTACCTCCGACGATGGTTACAAGTCGCATGCCATCCGGTGTGCGTGTGGTTTCCTCACGAAGAACAACGGCTGGCTGGCGTTCCAGATAGCGCACGTGAGGCACATGGATGCACCAGGTCGACCTCCGAGGGCAGAACTGTGCGGAGGAGTGCGCGCCTGAGAGGGTGTCACACGGTTTCCTCACGAGAAACAAGGCGCCTGCGCAGGAGTCCCCGCGGTGGCTGGCGACCCGACATAGCGCACGTGGGGCACATACACGAGGTCCGTGTCCTGGGGGTCCCTGGAGGTGGCTCTGTGCGACCGCCGCGGGCAGAACGCCTCGACCAGGTTGGCCTCCGCAGCGCAGTCGCCCGGCACCGGCACGTCCGCCAGCGCGTAGCTGTAGCTGGTGGGCGCGAAGCGGTTCGGGCACTGGGGCATCTCCTCCGGCGGCACGAACACAGGTATCGCTTGTTCTCCCTTTTCTGTGTGTACACTACGACTCTCGCGGGACGTGCAGGTTGGCTTCTTGCACTCCTCCTTTTTCTACTTTTTCTGTGTGTACGAAGACTCTCGCGGGACGTGCAGACTGTAGGTTTTTTTTTTTTTTTTTTTCTCTGTCGGGCCTTCTTTCGGGTTCGCTTCAGCTGGGGGGCTGAGGGTGCACGAGTGTACAAAGTGGGTGTGTGCGCGTGTGCAAACGATCGAAGGGTGTGTGTTTACACTGTTGCCGCAAGTCGGAGTTTTCCTTTGTTCGTGCGGGCAGTAAAGTTGGCCTGTGTGGGTGTGGATGAACTGTTGCGTCGAACGACGATCGACACGGGGAAAGTCTTGGTAATCGTCTCAGTACTCCCGCTTTTTAACTCCAGCTTCTGAGGCTGGACTCCACCGCCGTTCTATAGCAATGACTTCGTCAGCAGTATTCCTCTGCAAGCGTTTCTCGCGTTCCGTTCCGCAACCGTCATTGCGCTAGGCTGGCCACCGCTCAGTCTTTGCCTTGCCTCACAGTGCGTTACTACTACTAGTATCCCAAGCACTTTGTCTCGCTGTCTCACGGACCAATCCGTCGCACCCCGTGTCGAACACGCCTGCCTTGCGGACTCGTGCGCCTGCCGAGTGGTGAATCCGCCAGCCCTGCCCCGGTAGGCGGTCGATCCTGGCGGAGGCTCTTCTGGTGCAGGCCAATCAGGTAGGTTTCCGCCACTTCTGATGCGTTTGTGTGTCGGTTCGCCGTTCTACGTCGTACAGCGAAGAGAAATAGCCTCGACACGTACTTCGTACCTTAGAAGCGATGCATGATATCTAAACCTGTCAGTGAACACAATCGGTGGACAAGTCTGGTGCCAGCGCCCGCGGTAATCCCAGCACCAATAGCGTATATAAATGCTGCTGCTGTTAAAGCTCGTAGTTGGATCCAGAGCTCAGGTTGCAAGGTGGCCCAGTTTGCTGGGCAACAGCGTACTGCTGGTAATGCAAGTAAGGTAGCCGCAAGCCTCGACTTCCAACGAAAGACGCGCTTGCGCGGAATGATGAGATTCTGTTCTGCTAAACGACAGTTTCCAAAAGGTTCCACTCCAAGACCTCTGAAGGCCGGTCACCTGAGAAACTTCTCTAGATAAGGGTCAGTCTCCACCTCCGAGACCTGTGAAGGGCCAGTTCCCAGAGGTACGTTCAGCCGCGAACCCGCCCGCAGGCCAGAGGACAAGTCCACTTTACGCGAGAAGCTTCTCAATACCACCGAACGACTATAACACACGTGCACATTGACAGACGCTAGCGTCCGTCAAGAGCATGCGTGACACAGCCATGTATGTTGTAAAGGCCAGTTCCCAGAGGTACGTTCAGCCGCGAACCCGCCCGCAGGCCAGAGGACAAGTCCACTTTACGCGAGAAGCTTCAATACCACTGAACGACTATAACACACGTGCACATTGACAGACGCTAGCGTCCGTCAAGAGCATGCGTGACACAGCCATGTATGTTGTAATCCCAGAGGTACGGTCAGCCGCGAACCCGCAGAGGACAAGTCCACTTTACGCGAAAAGCTTCTCAATACCACCGAACGACTATAACACACGTGCACATTGACTGACGCTAGCGTCCGTCAAGAGCATGCGTGACACAGCCATGTATATTGTAAAGGCCAGTTCCCAGAGGTAAGTACAGCCGCGAACCCGCCCCCGCAGGCCAGAGGACAAGTCCACTTTACGCAAGAAGCTTCTCAATACCACCGAACGACTATGACACACGTGCACAACGACGGACGTTAGCGTCTGTCGAAAGCATGCGTGACACAGCCGTGTTTTTAAAGGTGGGATGAGCATCGGTTCACTCCGTCAAAGGACCATACCACTCACGCAAGAAGCGGAAAGAAAGGGCGCGGAAGGGAAGAACAGGACGACGAACGACGTGTTGGCCTCGATAAGGAGAAGCGGGGGTAGCATCAGGCAAGGGGGCTGGAGAGATGAAAAAGAAAACTAGAGAGAGAGAGAGAGAGAAAGGTTAAGAGAAAAAAAAAGAAGAAGAAGAAAGAACGAAAGAAATAGCAGTTTTTTCGCGGCAGCTCGTTGATAAGGGTTGATAACAGTCTACTCCTTTGTGTGTTGCGCAACTGCGACGCGATATGCCCCGTGCTTCTCGCGCGCGGGGCAAACAAAGGATGAGCAGAAACGAACCAACTGCCGACTGCCGATCTTCGTGTGGCACCGCCACATGCCCATCGGCAACAAGCAAAGAGCGCTTTGTGCGGCGGCGGCGCCGCTGGCAAGAGAAGCCTCGACAGCCACGCAGGTGTGTTGTGTTAGGGCCGGCAGTCAGCATTAATCTTCTAAGACTAACGTCGGGCAACGACGAGGTAAAAAGGGTGCGCTTTTCTGCGCTGTTTGCTGCTGTTGTGCTGTGTTTTCTTTGCGAGGCGGGAGGGGTTTGCAGCAGCGTGCTTGGAATGGGTTGTGCTCAAAACCCGCACTGGGTCGTCTGCACCGTGTTTACGCGCACCGCGTGTACATGGGAGCAGAAGATCTCCAGGGCAATACACGCCTGTTTCCAAGCTGTTGAGCAGGCGCGGATCATCAGAAGTTGAGTTGACTCGAGCGTTGAGCAGAAGCTACCAAGTACACGCTGCATCCCGTGCATGAAAGCAACCGTTGGTGGCCGGCGTGTGCCCACATAGGGGCAGAAGATCACCCGGGAAATCCCGTCTGCTTTCAAGCTGTTGAACAGGCGTGGATCATCAGAAGTTGGCTTAAGCTTTTCAGCAGAAACCACCAAGTACCGTAATTGGAATAATGGTGAACTGGACTCAAGCTGGAACGGGTAAAGGACAGACCGGGACACCCGAAGGAAGTCACCTGTGCAGCCTACGACAGCGGCATCTAGGGGTCGAGCTGAGTATTGAGCACCCCAAGGCGCGGGCAAGCACCAGGGTCGTGATATTCTGCGAAGTATGCCAAGTCGCAAACCCCGAAAATACTCGAGGGACTGCCTTGTGCTCATTTCGAAGGAGGCTAGAGGGGGAGAAAACAACTACAAAGTGGGTCTTTTTTGTTGAACGCTTACGCCGCCACTAAACCCAGATTCACCTGTGTTTCGTGTGGGCTACAGCACATTTACCTCCTTTGATCTTTTGCAACTGGCAGTCTCCTCAAGCATTTCCTACAAAGCAGGTGCTTAGACAAAAAAAAAAGCCACCCTGGGACACCCGGCCCCACTTTCCGCAAACCCGCGTGGATCACCAGAAGTTGGCTCAAGAGTGCAGCAGAGATTACCAAACACGCGTTGCATTCCCTGTAGCAAAGTAGCTGCCACACGCCGGCGTGGAAATGCACGAACTGTGTTGTGTTTTGACTGACTGGTTCCTGTCGTCGACTCTCGGTCAGCCTTCTTTGGAACTGGAGCAAAGCGCACGGCAGAATGAGCACCTTCCACCACCAGGAGAGTTTGGGATGAGACGGGGCTGCATGTAGATGTAGACAGCCAGCTCCGGCGTCTCTTTGAAACAGACCAAACCCAGCAGGACCAGAAAAAGAATGTTGGCAACGGAACTGGAGCAAAGCCATGGCAGGAAGAGCACCTTCCCGAACACACCAGGAGGTTGGGATGAGGCGGGGCTTCATGTAGACAGCCAGCTCCGGCGTTCATGAAATAGACCAAACCCAGCAGGACCAAAGAATGTTAGCCACGGGAACTGGAGCAAAGCCATGGCAGGAAGAGCACCTTCCCGAACACACCAGGAGGTTGGGATGAGGCGGGGCTTCATGTAGACAGCCAGCTCCGGCGTCTCTTTGAAACAGACCAAACCCAGCAGGACCAGAAAAAGAATGTTGGCAACGGAACTGGAGCAAAGCCATGGCAGGAAGAGCACCTTCCCGAACACACCAGGAGGTTGGGATGAGGCGGGGCTTCATGTAGACAGCCAGCTCCGGCGTCTCTTTGAGACAGACCAAACCCAGCAGGACCAGAAAAAGAATGTTGGCAACGGAACTGGAGCAAAGCCATGGCAGGAAGAGCACCTTCCCGAACACACCAGGAGGTTGGGATGAGGCGGGGCTTCATGTAGACAGCCAGCTCCGGCGTTCATGAAATAGACCAAACCCAGCAGGACCAAAGAATGTTAGCCACGGGAACTGGAGCAAAGCGCATGCCAGGATGAGCACGAACTACCATCAGGAGAGTTTGAGACAAGGCGGGGTAGGACGTAGACAGCCAGCTCCGGCGCTGTTGTAAAGACCAAACCTAGCAGGACCAAAGAATGGCAGGTTCACCTTCTTCAAGTGAATTCCTTCTGCGCTCGTCGCCCATGGGGCGGTCTTTGCAACATTTGGTGTCTGGAGGCATGCTGTCTGTCCGTTGGGATGCCCCCCTTCCCGTGGAACTTCCTTCTTCTGTTTCTGCCGTTGCGACATACTCTGCTACCATCTCAGGCGGCATCGCGAATCCGGTGTGAAGATCAAATCGCTCGCGTTGTGTGCTACAAGCGGTCTTCACACTGCGGCGAAAGACTACCGCCGCCTGTCCACGGGGCTGCCTTCCCTCCTCCGCGGGCTTCATGTAGACAGCCAGCTCCGGCGTTCATGAAATAGACCAAACCCAGCAGGACCAAAGAGTGTTAGCCACGGGAACTGGAGCAAAGCGCATGCCAGGATGAGCACGAACTACCATCAGTTTTGAGACAAGGCGGGGTAGGACGTAGACAGCCAGCTCCGGCGTTCATGAAATGAAATGGACCAAACCCGACGGGGGCCCGTCTCCTCTCGACGGCGAGTTTCTCCTGGCGTTGTTGTTGCCGCCGGCCGCCGCCAACACCGCCACTCCTCCCCTGTCGTTGGGGCCTTTGCCGCCGCGTCGGCGGTCTCGAGGCGTGGGTCGCCGCCCTGTCATCTGTCGACTGGGATGCCGCCTTTCTGTAGGTTCTGCCGTTGCGACGTAACTCTTCCACCCGACTTCAGGCGGCATCGTCGTGTGACAGCCATGTCGTCTCATCCGGTGTGGAGACGAAATCGCTTGTACGCACACAGCGAGCGATTTCGTCTCCACAAACTGCGGCGACAGACTACCGCCGCCTGTCCATGGGGCTGCCTTCCCTCCTCCGCTTCGACGGGGGTCCGCCGCCTCTCGAGGGCGAGTTTCTCCTGGCGTTGTTGTTGTTGTTGTTGCCGCCGCCTCTGCCCCTCCGGTGACCGCCGCCGCCGCCGCCGCCGCCGCCGCCACCTCCGCCGCCTCCTCTGTAGTTGTCGTTGGGGCCTTTTCCGCCGCCCGGTCCGACCATCGGCTTCGGGTGCAGGCGCGAGTCGGGCAGCGGCGGCCGGTCAGGGGTCGTGAACTGGTCACCCTCCTTCCAGTCGAGCGCCGCCTGCGCCTTCGCCTTGTCCTCTTCCGAGCAGAGGGCGCCTTGCGTCATCTCGGCCAGGACCTGCAACAGCCGGTTCTCGTTGAGGAGCATCTGCGAGAGCGCTTTGATCTTGCTTTGGTGCATCGGCGGCAAGTCCGGCAGAAGCTCGAGGATCGTGAAGTAGAGCAGCTTGTCGACCTGGGTGCGTGCAATTTGCGTTTCCGATCATCCCGCATGGACATACAGATCAGTGGGTTTTAGAGTCTGGGTGGCATCGTCGAAAGGGTCTTGCGGCGGTACAGTACTGAGCCGGTCCGTCCCTATATCTTGAAACTGCATCGAAGTGCCTGCCGCTGTTTATCACAGCGAATCACGGCCCACCACGGTCTATCAGGTCCATCTCAGTCCCTAGAGCTGCATCGAATTGCCCGGTGCTGTATTCTTCGGTCTATCACGGTCTAACAAGAGGGGAGTACATAGGTATGCTGCTGTGTACCGGTATGTTTAAATAGTGACATTGGTGTCTAGACAGAGACAAAGGGGGGTTTGCGGGGAAGGAGGGAGATGCCGTTGCTGACCTGCCAGGTCTGAAAGAACTGAAAAAGGGCTGTGCATACGTCCTTGGACATCATCTCCCGCTTCAGCCTCTCGTCGGTGACCTCGTCTTCCTTCTTCTTGAGGAGGTCCTGCTTTGCCCGCTCGTCCTTCTCCATGTCTCTGATTTCGCTCTGCAACTTCTTTCGTTCCTCCTCAAGAGTCGTGATGTCCTGCCTCAGGGTGTCGGCCTTCTCTACCAGCTCTTTATGCTCCTCCTCGACTTTCCTGCTTGGTTTTTGTGTGTGTGTGTGTGTGTGTGTGTGTGTGTGTGTGTGTGTGTGTGTGTGTGTGTGTGTGTGTGTGTGTGTGTGTGTGTGTGTGTGTGTGTGTGTGTGTGTGTGTGTGTGTGTGTGTGTGTGTGTGTGTGTGTGTGTGTGTGTGTGTGTGTGTGTGTGTGTGGTGTGTGTGTGTGTGTGTGTGTGTGTGTGTGTGTGTGGTGTGTGTGTGTGTGTGTTGGTGTGTGTGTGGTGTGTGTGTGTGTGTGTGTGTGTGTGTGTGTGTGTGTGTGTGTGTGTGTGTGTGTGTGTGTGTGTGTGTGTGTGTGTGTGTGTGTGTGTGTGTGTGTGTGTGTGTGTGTGTGTGTGTGTGTGTG
Source organism: Diplonema papillatum (assembly GCA_030068145.1). Lineage (NCBI taxonomy): Eukaryota > Euglenozoa > Diplonemea > Diplonemida > Diplonemidae > Diplonema > Diplonema papillatum. The sequence goes on along the minus strand of JAPJBO010000374.1, from coordinate 172,776 downwards.
TGTGTGTGTGTGTGTGTGTGTGTGTGTGTGTGTGTGTGTGTGTGCGTGTGTGTGTATGTGTGGGTGGAATTCGATGATGGGTAACACCTGACGCGGAGTATAGCCCAGGTTTTCAGCTACTTTATGTTCCGGCTGAGATTGAAGGTGCTGTGTCGGGTGCTACCTGCGGCTTCTGATTTCTTCCAGGCCTTCTTGCATGTTGTGCCCGCAATGAAGTGTCATCGAGTGCACGAAGGATGGCCAGAGGTTTCAGGGTCTGAGGGGACTCCGCGCGCATGAGAGACGTTGCCACCTCGCGGGTGTGAGATTCTGATCCACGTCGTTTGAGCCTCATCGGATTCTTGATTGCTGGCTGGTCATGTTTCACTCCGCACCCGTTTACCCTGGCTCGACAGGTCCCTCAGATGCCAGGTTGCGGGGGATCGCGTTTTTGCGCGGATGACACGCAGTCCCCCCTTTCGTCCAGCTTCAGCCTTGCGGTAAAAGACTACCGTACGATATGATGCATACTTGATATCAGCATCCATCTCGTCTGCTTCGCTGGTTAGCTTCTTGTTCTGCTCCGCCTGTGCGTGTTGTATAGCATTATTTGCATCAACTGTAGAGGCTTGTATGACTCCGCAAAGAAGGTTGAAGTACTGTTAACCACTTCCGGTGAATTCGGGAGAAGGGGGGGCTCCATGGGATTTCTGCCCGACGAAGGACGTATTTCAAAGACTTGTGTCCGGTCTTCCAATGAAGCAATCGGCGACTACTTTCGACCATTCTTTGGCCTCTCACCCGCGAACTTGGCACCCGCGAGCTTTCTTGAATTGAATACCACTACAGTGGTCGTTCGTCCTTGAGTGGCCAACCGTTCCATGGCAAATCTCAGGTGTCCGTTGAGAGCTCGGAGCAGGATTCCTGCCCGATGAAGGACGCATTTCAACGATTTGATTTGCGTCAGGTCTTTCCAATGAAGCAAACGGCGACTACTTTCGACCATTCTTTGGCCTCTCACCCGCGAACTTGCGAGCTTTCTTGAATTAACTACCCCTACAGTGGTAGTTCGTCCGTCCGTCCTTAAGTGGTTGCAAATTTGTTGCATTCGTGTGTCGGCGCCGGTCTCTCCGGACTGCACCAGGAGAGAACTTCGCGGCGGATCACAAAGCACCCGCCCTGCACGAGGCACGCGCCCAAGACCCGTGCATGGCTACCGTACTCGGATGCTACGGTCGGGAAGGGGCTTCAATGTAGTTGGGAAAACACGTTCCCCTTCCCCGCGTTCTGCGTGTGGAGTTACCACCGGGCAACTGCCGCAGCAGCCGCAGATACGTCCTTCGCCCTTGGCTCACTTTCGGGAGTGTCGCTGCTCACCTACCAGTGTGTTCCTGGGTGTTGCCCCTAGTTTGTTGCATTAATTGTCAGGTCACTACCCTGAGCAACGCACTAAGTGGTTAAAGATGGCGCGGAATAAGGAATGAAGCCCTTCTTTCATCTATTTCTTCGTCGCGGCGATGTGCGCGGTGGTTCAACAATGTGTCCGGTCTGCTCTCCGTGTTTCGGCGGTGTTTTCAAATGTGCTCCAGGATCTGTACACGGACGACTGGGTGTGGTGAGGCATACCAAGGTTTCATTCTCCACAGAAAGCTTTTGAGATTCCTCAGTGTACTGCTTCGTCTTCGTCTTTGCGACTTCCAATGCCGTGCATAGTGTCGTAAAGAGCTGTGGTAAGGGGTGGTTTGAACTTGATATGCAACAAAAGCGATTTGCACGTCAACACCGCAACGGACCTCCACCAGGGTTTCCCCCGGCTTCGTCCTATCCAGGCATTGTCCACCGTCTTTCGGGTCCCAACAAGTGTACTTAACCTCAAATCCCTTTCCAGTAAATCAGGATCGGGCTGTGCTGCGTCCTCAAGGATTGGCACATCTCCCTTTCAGTGCGGCTTGTGGGTTTGACACCCTAAGCCTCGCACACGTGTTAGACTCCTTGGTCCGTGTTTCAAGACGGGTAGTAGAAGATCGCTGTGTCTGACATGAGCCTGCGAGCGTTTAACCACGTCAGGCCAGCGGGAGCAAGGACGTTGTCCGAAGATGCCGACACTTGACTGCACAAGCCGCAACAGACTACCTCTTTTTGCGCGCGTCGTGTCATGCTTCGGTCGCTTCTTGCCCCGCGTACTGTTTGTCTCCGGTGCGCGCTTCACGTCCGATGTGGAGTTTGACGACGAATACGTAATACATTGAAGGGCAACGCAAGATTGTTCGTACTAAGAATAGTTGAGTTGCAACTCTTGACAAAGATAGATAAAAAAAAGAAGGTGTTTTTATTCTTCGCTTTTTTCTCACAAACGGGTCGATCCTGCTTTTCGCTTTGTAGGTTCTCCCGACTCCCCAATTCGTGGTTAGCACAAACTCAAGAGGTCTAGTCAACTATTCCCTGCAGTGTTGGCATACTTTCAAAAAAGAAACGAGGTGCGCACCTTTTCGATGGTATCCCGTGATCGGTTGTTCTCCTGCTTCACGTGGTCCAAGTCCTTGTCCATTTGCCGCAGGGCTGCTCGGATGCTTTGTGTAGCGGTTCCCTTTCTTCAGAAATTGCCCCCCGCCTGCCACCTGCTGCGAGTGCACGCCTAGAGGTGGCGGTATTCTAGACGGTATCGAGTTTCAAGAAAGCCGGTGCTTTTGAGTCTCCGGTTGACTGTTGAGGCAGGGAAGGGTGTTGTAGGGTGCTGCGAGTGCACGCCTGGAGGGGAGGTGGCGGTATTCTAGACGGTATCGAGTTTCAAGGAAGCCGGTGCTTTTGAGTCTCCGGTTGACTGTTGAGGCAGGGAAGGGTGTTGTAGGGTGCTGCGAGTGCACGCCTGGAGGTGGCGGTATTCTAGACGGTATCGAGTTTCAAGGAAGCCGGTGCTTTTGAGTCTCCGGTTGACTGTTGAGGCAGGGAAGGGTGTTGTAGGGTGCTGCGAGTGCACGCCTGGAGGTGGCGGTATTCTAGACGGTATCGAGTTTCAAGAAAGCCGGTGCTTTTGAGTCTCCGGTTGACTGTTGAGGCAGGGAAGGGTGTTGTAGGGTGCTGCGAGTGCACGCCTGGAGGTGGCGGTATTCTAGACGGTATCGAGTTTCAAGAAAGCCGGTGCTTTTGAGTCTCCGGTTGACTGTTGAGGCAGGGAAGGGTGTTGTAGGGTGCTGCGAGTGCACGCCTGGAGGTGGCGGTATTCTAGACGGTATCGAGTTTCAAGGAAGCCGGTGCTTTTGAGTCTCCGGTTGACTGTTGAGGCAGGGAAGGGTGTTGTAGGGTGCTGCGAGTGCACGCCTGGAGGTGGCGGTATTCTAGACGGTATCGAGTTTCAAGGAAGCCGGTGCTTTTGAGTCTCCGGTTGACTGTTGAGGCAGGGAAGGGTGTTGTAGGGTGCTGCGAGTGCACGCCTGGAGGTGGCGGTATTCTAGACGGTATCGAGTTTCAAGGAAGCCGGTGCTTTTGAGTCTCCGGTTGACTGTTGAGGCAGGGAAGGGTGTTGTAGGGTGCTGCGAGTGCACGCCTGGAGGTGGCGGTATTCTAGACGGTATCGAGTTTCAAGGAAGCCGGTGCTTTTGAGTCTCCGGTTGACTGTTGAGGCAGGGAAGGGTGTTGTAGGGTGCTGCGAGTGCACGCCTGGAGGTGGCGGTATTCTAGACGGTATCGAGTTTCAAGGAAGCCGGTGCTTTTGAGTCTCCGGTTGACTGTTGAGGCAGGGAAGGGTGTTGTAGGGTGCTGCGAGTGCACGCCTGGAGGTGGCGGTATTCTAGACGGTATCGAGTTTCAAGGAAGCCGGTGCTTTTGAGTCTCCGGTTGACTGTTGAGGCAGGGAAGGGTGTTGTAGGGTGCTGCGAGTGCACGCCTGGAGGTGGCGGTATTCTAGACGGTATCGAGTTTCAAGGAAGCCGGTGCTTTTGAGTCTCCGGTTGACTGTTGAGGCAGGGAAGGGTGTTGTAGGGTGCTGCGAGTGCACGCCTGGAGGTGGCGGTATTCTAGACGGTATCGAGTTTCAAGGAAGCCGGTGCTTTTGAGTCTCCGGTTGACTGTTGAGGCAGGGAAGGGTGTTGTAGGGTGCTGCGAGTGCACGCCTGGAGGTGGCGGTATTCTAGACGGTATCGAGTTTCAAGGAAGCCGGTGCTTTTGAGTCTCCGGTTGACTGTTGAGGCAGGGAAGGGTGTTGTAGGGTGCTGCGAGTGCACGCCTGGAGGTGGCGGTATTCTAGACGGTATCGAGTTTCAAGGAAGCCGGTGCTTTTGAGTCTCCGGTTGACTGTTGAGGCAGGGAAGGGTGTTGTAGGGTGCTGCGAGTGCACGCCTGGAGGTGGCGGTATTCTAGACGGTATCGAGTTTCAAGGAAGCCGGTGCTTTTGAGTCTCCGGTTGACTGTTGAGGCAGGGAAGGGTGTTGTAGGGTGCTGCGAGTGCACGCCTGGAGGTGGCGGTATTCTAGACGGTATCGAGTTTCAAGGAAGCCGGTGCTTTTGAGTCTCCGGTTGACTGTTGAGGCAGGGAAGGGTGTTGTAGGGTGCTGCGAGTGCACGCCTGGAGGTGGCGGTATTCTAGACGGTATCGAGTTTCAAGGAAGCCGGTGCTTTTGAGTCTCCGGTTGACTGTTGAGGCAGGGAAGGGTGTTGTAGGGTGCTGCGAGTGCACGCCTGGAGGTGGCGGTATTCTAGACGGTATCGAGTTTCAAGGAAGCCGGTGCTTTTGAGTCTCCGGTTGACTGTTGAGGCAGGGAAGGGTGTTGTAGGGTGCTGCGAGTGCACGCCTGGAGGTGGCGGTATTCTAGACGGTATCGAGTTTCAAGGAAGCCGGTGCTTTTGAGTCTCCGGTTGACTGTTGAGGCAGGGAAGGGTGTTGTAGGGTGCTGCGAGTGCACGCCTGGAGGTGGCGGTATTCTAGACGGTATCGAGTTTCAAGGAAGCCGGTGCTTTTGAGTCTCCGGTTGACTGTTGAGGCAGGGAAGGGTGTTGTAGGGTGCTGCGAGTGCACGCCTGGAGGGGAGGTGGCGGTATTCTAGGCTGTTTCGAGTTTTTACGAGGGGCCGGTATTTTTGGGTCTGCGCCGCTCGCATGACACGGTCTTTGTCACAGCAAAGTTGTTTCACTCTTGGCAATAACTGAGTTCGGTGGGGACTTCCGAAAGCAATGCAATCCATGCCTTAGCAGTGTGACCCTCGTGAGACTGGACGCTATTGGGAATACACCATCCATTGATCGAACACCACCACTCAGCAGAAGACATGCTCGTCCGCGCCCATCGCATACCTCGAGAAGCCGGTATTTTTGAGTCTCCAGCTGACCGTTGAGGCAGGGAAGGGTATTGTAGGGCGAGTAAAACGCGGTTGCAGTGATCACTGCCAGTTGATCGAACACCACCACTCAGCAGAAGATATGCGATGCTTTCGTCCCGGACTCAGCGTCAGTTTGCAGAACGGGAAGAAGAAAAAAAGGGCGAAACGACCTCTCGCGCCTCTCTTTGTTCTCTAAGCACCAGCGTTGACGCCGGTGCGGACATGGAGGCGACTTGGAGCAGTTGATTGAAAGTGGGAGAGAGGGAGAACCAGTGCTCCCGCTAACGAAAAAGTGTGAGGAATTCCTCAAAAAAAAGAGGGTGAGGAATTGCTCACCTTTTTCCCGTTGGTACCGTTCGCCGGGGGGGCCGGAGCCCCCGTTTGGAAAACTCGGGTGCCCCCCTGCGACAGAAGCTAATAGGCTGCACCAATTTTCGTTGACCGCTCTACCCTGAGCCCAAATCCTGGACGTTTTTTCAGGTGGCGAATATGGCAAATGATCATGATCAGAAGGTCCTACTTGGGCGGTTCAGTTTCCTCACACATTGCATGTGCATGGATTTACGAAGATCTTTGCATTTTTCCACATGTTTTTCAAAATTATCTACTTCTTTTTTACATCTTTGTGTAAAACAGAAAAAAGAAAGATCTTGAAATTTTGTAAATTTTGTAAAAAAATCGTGACTGTGCGTTGTCCTTGTGAGTGGGGGTGTGTGGTCCTTTTTGAGGTGAATTGCGCCTGTCGTTGCCTCTCCCTTTAGGTTGCAGCCAAGGAAACCAGCTGTGAGACAAAACTCGGCGCCAGTCTCGTCGGATTGCACCAGAAAAGAACTTCACGGGTTACAAAACACCCGCCCAACACGAGGCACGCGCCCAAGAACGTGCTACGGTGGCCGGCCACCGTAGCACCCGGAATCATTTTTCGGTTCTGGTAGACTATAACCTAGTCCAGTTTCACATGTAGGTAAGGCAACAGACTGAACAAGCCGACAACGCTTCTCAGCTTGGGTTGGTTCGACACACACGCTGCTCTCTCCACCCTGCTCGCGTTTCCGCTTCATTTCGAAACGGGCAAGTTTGTCTGCTACCTCCGATGCAGTGTCACTCCACTTCTTTGTGACTAAAGCACGTGTCAGAGCATCCTGCAGACACTGCTTCTTACCCCTTCGCATATACATGCGATGGGTTTTGCCATAGAAGAGCTTTGCGGCCTCCGGCATCTCATTGAGGTTACGGTCCTCAAGATTCATCGGGTCTGCACGAGCCTCAGGCTCGTGATCAGGCTCCGGGTCCGCGACGAAATCTGTTGTTGCCACAGAGCCAGCGGATTTCGAATCAGTGAGTCGGAATCAGTGGAATCGGACATTGTCTACTTGGTCCGAGACGAGGATATTGTAGCCAACCCCACTTTTTAGGGGGGTCGGGGGCGAAGCCCGGGGCACTTTTTAGCCTACCGTCATACGCGTTTTTCTAGTAGTCCATTTCCCCCGCTCCGGGTTTTTCTCGATCCGTGACTCGGCACCGGGTATTTGCCGCACAATTCAGGCCTGAAGGCCCGGGTTCGAACCCGGCCGAGGACACCCGGGCGAGGCACTTTTCCGGTCGAAAATTATTTTCGGGGGTTGTTGGTTTTCGGGGTCTATCATGCCCGAAATTTGCGTTTTTTGCAGAGTTTCAATAACTCGCGGTATTTGGGTCCCTTGGGTAACGTGAGTCAGTCTACCAGAACTGAGCATCGCCCAAACTTTGCTTCACCAGAAGTTAGCTTCGCCCGAACTTTGCTTCTGCATCACCACAACTTAGCAACTTGGTTTCGCCCGAACTTTGCTGCTTTCCGAACTTTACAAACCCCGTAAAGCACTGTCGACCCGGAAAAGTGCCTCGCCCTTGCGCTGTTCACTCTGCCATCACGGTGTCATTTCCAGGGGGATAACTTCCTATGGAGACCCTTGAAGTTGAAATGACACTATAAAAAGTGCTGCGCTTCGCGCGTAGAGGCAGCAGTTTGGGTTTCGGGGTCTAATGTGCCCGACATTTGCGTTTTTTTTGCCGAGTTTCTCAATATCTCGTGGCGTTTGGGTCCCCTTGGGTAATTTGAGTCAGCCTACCAGATTCTGGTAGACCTTAGCATCGCCCGAACCTTGGTTTCCCGAACTTTAACTGCCGCCTCTAGTCTCGCCTTACCGGCGCACATGTACTTTTTCTCCTGTGGTGTTTACGCACTTGCATCATTCCATCCGAGCGTTCCGTCTGTTCATTACAGGATCTGTCGACAGGCATCTGCGCATAGCAGGCAACTGTTCATTGCAGGAATCAGCTCGCTGTAGGCCTCGCTCAGTAGTGACTACAGACAATCGTTTTCCCAGACATTTGTCCCTCACAGGCATCTGTTCGTTACAGGCACCTTATGATCAGGCTCGTCGTGACTGTCACAGGGTGGGCGTTTGTTGCAGTAGAGTGATTGCCAGGCCTTCGACTACCCTGAGCAACGCACTGTGCACACAGTCGGTGTCTACGTAACAGCAGATGGGTCGCGCTGCGGGGGCGGCTCACGGGTGAACGTCGTTGTCCGCAGAAGGGCGTCGTGCCGTGTCGGCGGGTGTCCGCCGCTTCTTCTCACCGCGTCTGCGAGCCCTCACCCAGCTTTATTGGCCGTGTGAGCAACCATTAAAGCACAGAAACTGCAGCTACTACCTTGACGTTTTTTCACAAAATTTCAAGATCTTTTTTTTTCTTCAAGATGTGAAAAAAAATGGGCAAATCCAACAACTTCTGAAAAGGAGTTTGTCAATCCATGCATGTGGCTTAAAAAAAAAAAAAGCCTCGCCCAGGTTTTTGGGGTTCCTCACTAAAAGTGAGGTTAGCGGGAGCACTGGAGAGAACGTAGAAGAAAAGGATTTCGTGTCGGGGGGAGCTAGACTCGGACCGGGTTTCCTGGGGAGGGACAAGGGGCGGGGTACGTCACGCCTTAGCAGTCCCAAGTCCCGGTCCCACCCTCCTGTCATTTTTGTATAAGCATTCTTTGTAGGAAATACTTGAGGAGGCTGCCAGCTGCAAAAGATCAAAGGAGGTAAATGTGCTGTAGCCCACACGAAACACAGGTGAATCTGGGTTTAGTGGCGGGCGTAAGCGTTCAACAAAAAAGCGGCGATCCTAAAGGTCGCACGCGACGTCGAGGGGACGTCAGCGTCAACAAAAATGACCCACTTTGTAGTTGTATTGTTTCTCCCCCTCTAGCCTCCTTCGAAGTAAGCACAAGGCAGCCCCTCGAGTATTTTGTGTTCTCGTTGTCATAGTTATCGCGCTGATCTCTGCGAGAGAGAGAGGGATCAAGAACTTCGTGAACGAAGTGAGTGAAGTTCTGGACGAACTTATACCGAAGGGCGGACTTGGCGTGCGGGGGGGTGAACCTGTTGGTCAAGTACGAAAAACACAAAGACCGCAGGAGCACACAGCAACTCCCCTCCCGAAAAACTGTACTGTTCGGGCGGTTTTATTTTGCAGACTCATGTTCTTTATGAGGCATGGTATCGGGATTTGTATCTTTCGTGGCACAAGTAGTGCAGTTTAGTGGTCTAGCTTGGTTTGCCGTTTATCTTTCTTGTTAGCAAGCACACGAGTGCGAGGTTTGAGGGCAGCAACGCGGCCGGTCCGAAATAAGCCCGAGGTAAGAAGTTCAGAGAGAGAGAGAGAGAGAGAGAGAGAGAGAGAGAGAGAGAGAGAGAGAGAGAGAGAGAGAGAGAGAGAGAGAGAGAGAGAGAGAGAGAGAGAGAGAGAGAGAAAGAGACACAGACGAGTTAGAGTGGAAGGACCACCTCTTCCGTTTCGCCGCACTACTACCCTGTTACTGCATTGAACCCTGACGCAGAACCCCGGCTCTAAGTTGGCCATTTCAGGTAAGCAGGACGCGGGATGAACCGAAAGCTGACTTAAGGGGTCCGAGTGATCGCTTATCACATCCCACGAGTATCAGGAGTCTATCAGTCTATCAGCAGGCTAGCAGCAGGCAATTCGACGCAGTTCCAGGAAATAGGGGTAGACTGACGGAGTGCCCCCAAGCCTGCTTCCGAACAGAGGAGCCGGCGCCAGCGGACAATAAGCTGTCCTGTAAGGGCCAGTCACGACGAACTTGTTCTGCACCTTACCCGTGCTGCTTCCACAAACGGTCGAACAAGTATTGCTTGTTGCGTGCACACTTTGGTCCTACCACTTGTTGTGTATGAATCGGGTCACCCACAAACAATGCCTACAAGCGGCTTCGTAATACCAGTGTGCGGCCAACTACACTCCAGTCCGTAATCAATCAAGTAATATCTTGTGGAATCATATTTTTGTGAAGAGTTATTTCGTAATTGTTTTTCAGAGACGGGCCCCGCTTCTGGGATTTGTTTATTTATTTTAGCTGGAGTCTGCTGCCTGACACCTGCTAGCGCAAAGAAGTCGGGGGACGGGCCCTGTAAATCATGAAGCTGATTTTTTGGCATAGTGTGGTACTCATTTGCTTGCAAATGACTCCCCACTAACGCAACAAGACGACGATTTTTTGCGAATTTCTGTTTCGTGAAGGAATTAATTGTTTTTTTTTCACGGATTGGCGGTCTTCACGAAATAGAAATTGATTTGTTACGGACTGGAGTGTATGAGTAGATCGCTTGAGCATCATCCATTTTTGGGACCGGTGCATTCGGCAGGTGATGTGGCGTAGTCGACTTCCATGGTCATTGTCCTGCTGTCAAGATGAACCGACAGTCTATCAGCAGGCTATCAGCAGTCAGCAGGCTATCAGCAGTCAGCAGGCTATCAGCAGTCAGCAGGCTATCAGCAGTCAGCAGGCTATCAGCAGTCAGCAGGCTATCAGCAGTCTATCAGCAGGGTGAACCGGCTCGTCTCCCGGTCTAGAAAGTGCTGGAATCAGAGTCATATTCTTTGTCCGCTGGCGCCGTCTCCTCTGCAGGCGGGCTGTGGTATTCGACAGGACCCTGGCTGGCCGCAAGGGACGGGGATCGTTCCTCCCGCTTCAGGACGGCCGGCTGCTGCTGCGGGGATTCGTCCGGGCTTTCGGACAAGGAATACAGCAGATCCTGCGTCGGGGGGTTGGCTTGGACCTGGTGCACAATGAAAGCAAGCAGAGACCCGAAGCCACGGGTGCGGACAGGTATCTAGAGATATAGATCTGGAACCCCAGATGGATGATACGACTTGAATTCGGTTACGGATACGCAAGAGAAAGACACGGATGTGGACTCAAGCGCATAACGTCAGCTTAGATCTGAATGCGGGGAGGGATGGATACGTTTTATGTCGCTTCTCTGGTAAGCTTTTCAAAGCCCGCGGAGGTCAGCGGACCGAAAAGGGTGTGTGTGCATTGTTGCGATGCTGTGCGTTGCGCGGCAGCCTGATGCGCTGCTACACGAGCTTGATGCTCGTGTGTGTGCATTGCTGCGATGCTGTGCGTTGCGCGGCAGCCTGATGCGCTGCTACACGAGCTTGATGCTCCGCGTGGATGCTCGGTGCTGGTGCAGTAGGCGCCGCCCGCTGTACACGGGGATTCGTTTGCGACAATGAGACCTTGGAGGGGAAAAGACTGCGCGCGTATCCTGAAAGTGGACTACGACGGTATCCGATCATCTTGGATCCCCACGCTCTCGTTCTTGATTAATGAAGACATTCTTGTCGAATGCTTTCGCAGAAGTTCGTCTTCCTACGATCTAAGAATTGCACCTCTGACGTAGGTCCTCGGCAGTCCCTATTGTTCCCGCGCAACGAGGCCTTAGACGAAACTCAAAAGAGAACCGCTAAGAACTTCGTTTTGATTATTCCTTCTCGGGTTAAGAGACCATCAAAAAATAGTCGAGAGAATCGATCCCTACAACATGTTGGTACGAGATACTTTTGTATCGACCGAACACGAACGGGGGTGTGGGGTGGGTGTTACCTTCAGCGTCTGCTTCGTGATGCTGCCGCTTGGGTCGCCGTCCAGGCACAAAAGCTCGACGGCGCGCAGCTTCGCGTAATAAAAATTGCGCTCCGCCTGATGATTTTTTTTTTTTTCATTTTAGTCGCTCAGCAGGGCCTTAGCCTCAGGTGACTCTACTTTGATTTCTAGACTGTTTCGAGTTTTAAGGATCCGTGTTTTGTGTCTACGGTCGGCAGTCAAGGCGGGTCGGTGTTCTTTCTTTTGGGTGTGGGTATGTCTGTTCGGTGGTCCTTGCGGCTGGGTTTTCTATGTTTTTAGCGTTTATTGTGGTTTAGAGGTTCGGTGTTTTAGGGTCTCCGGTTGACCATTGAGGCTGTGAGGCGGGTGGTATGAGGGTAGTAGGTATGCTTATACACTTTAACTAACTGTTTGTAAGTGTTGCGACCGACACCAAGAAGAAATTCGCTTTGAATTTGGTCGTGGGCCCCCCACGCGAGCAGGGGTTGCCATGTTGCCATTTTTACTCACACTTTTTGTATGTACACTTTCATTCTTTCAATCTTTGCTTGCTAGCAAATTTCTGAAAGTCTGATGACAGACTGCTGAGAAAAGTACCTTGAAACGAGAAGCGGAAAGTTTAGAGGGCAAGTTCGCTTAAGAACCCGGGGGGTTTGCCAGTCTTCTTGCGAACATCGTCGTGTAGGTGGATGTCTTTTTTCGGTGCGAGCCCTCATTTCGTACTGAGGCCAGTCATATCCGGAGTTCTTGCAACCGACACCGAGTGTACATTCGTTTTCAACAAGCTATTTGTGCCGGGCTGAGACTTTTGGGGCAACTTACGAGCGAGAGGGAGGAAGACGAGTTCGAGTGCTGGGGAGTTTCCGGTCTCCTCACTTCTCTTCGTACTGCCAAGGCTATCATAGAGAGAGAGAGAGAGAGAGAGGGAACATTTTTGAGAGGTACTTTTTTTGAGCCCGGCGGAGGTCAACTGACCGGAGCTACCGGGGAGAGTGTGCTTACGTTGTGTGGTAACCTGATACGTTCGTGTGGTATGCGTCGATTGTCTAATGAGCTTGAAGCCCCGCATGGGCGCTTAGTTCCGTGCTGTGGGCGCCGCCCGATGCACGCGGTGATTCGTTTGCGACAATAAAACCTGAGGGAAAAAGACTGCGTGTTTCTCCCTCTCAACAAAAAAAACAAGTCGTGGGGTGCGGGCCTCCACCGTCAGGCGGGCGGGGGGGCGGCTCCCTGGGAGGGACAGGGGCGGGGGTTGTCACGCCTTAACAGTCCCAGGGCCTCTCCCCACCCACCTAATACGTGTTCTCGTCGTCATCGCTACCGAGAGAACACATCAAAACAAGTCAAAGGGTGTGGGCCTCCACCGTCAGGTGGGCAGGCTAGTTCGGGGTGGCTCCCTGGGAGGGACAGGGGCGGGGTTGTCACGCCTTAGCAGTCCCAGGGCCTCTCCCCCCCACCTATATGTGTTCTCGCTGTCATCGCTACCGCGCTGACAATTCCGAGAGAAAGAGAGTGAGAGCGTAGACCTTCAACAGCAGTCTTAGAAGAGATGAGCACACCAGCAGAACGTCGGCGGTGACCCGGAGCCGGGAAGGCGAGGACGGGTCGTGCGCGCTGGTGCCGGGGAGCCTGCTCGTGCTGGGCGCCTGCGGCGAGCGGGGCGAGAGGACGCCCGCCGCCGGCGGCAGCGCCGAGAACGGCGGCACGGGCCGGGCCGGCGGCCGGTGCTGCTGCGGCGGCGGCTGCTGCCGGTGCGGGGAGGGCTGCTGCTCGAGGGGGTCGGGCTCCGGCTCCGGCTTCTGCGGCTGCTGCTGCTGACCCTCAGGTGGGGCTGCCTGCTGCTGCTGCTGCTGCTGCTGCTGACCCTCAGGTGGGGCTGCCTGCTGCTGCTGCTGCTGGGGTTCGCCGTGGAGCGGGCGCTCTTCGGGCGGCCGGTGGTCGCGGGTGTGCGCCGCCGGCTTCTGCCACTGCTGCTGCGGCGCCGGCTTCGGGTGCTGCTGCGTGCGGGCCGCCCGGGGACTCACGCCTTGCTGCTGCTGCTGCTGCTGCTGCTGCTGCTGCTGCGCCGCCGCCGGCGGCAGCGTCGACTGCGTGCGCGCGCTGGACGCGTGCCGGTTCTTGCTTGGCAGCTTGCTGAGCCGCACGTTGCGCGCCCTCCGCTGGGCCGCCATGGCGGCGTCCCGGACTTGCACCGGGTCGTAGTTGACGGGGCCTGCGGGATGTGCATGCAGTCCGTGGTGATTTGTTTGTGGGCACGTGCATTGTGCGCGCGATCAGCCGGCTTGCCGGCTGATTGAATTTCGAGCCCTTTTTTTTCGTAATAACAATTAATTGTAAACACGAAAGAGAACGCTGGCAGCGTGTTTGGGAGAAGTTTAGCCTACCGATCATATTCACTCACTATCACTCACTAACAGGCTAATCCTTCCCCGGCACGTACAAACAAAAATGGCACTAACTCGGACTGACATCCTCGAGACTCGCACAAAAAATCAACCGGTTTTCAACAGTGTAAGCTTTGGCTATGCCGCCCATGGAGCGGAATCAGCTTGACGCACCGGCAAGGTGGTGTCGTAAACCCCTGCTGATCGGCAGACCTTCCAAAAATCAGCCGGCTGATCATCAGCCGGTCAGTTTTTCAAGAATTTTTTTTCCGGCTGAAATCAGCCAGGGCATTGGCTGGGTCTCCGGTCCATTTTTCCAAATTGGGACCGCTAACGGCTTTTTTGTGTTTCCACTGTTTTTCAGCGGTTTTCTGCGCTTAGGGGGCCGGTGTTGCACGTCTCCTCAACCCCCAGTGTCGCGGTGGTAAGCAACCACCGCGACACTGGGGGTTAGCAGGACTGCCGACCGGAATCCCCGGTACCGCGGCACCTTGTCTTTCAGTAAAGTATAAGAATGGAGTTACACACTGCACTCTAAGTATTGGGTGTATCATGCGTGGCCCTCTAATTTAGTGGTCATCTCCCACTTCACGCAGTGTTCTTCAAATGCAAATAAGCAATTTTCCTGGCTCGCGTAGCGAGCCGGGAAAAAACGGTATGGGACAGTCGCGCAGACCCGAAGAAACGGGTTTGTCCATCATGCGCAGACATCCAAGCTAGCTTGCCCCCTCCTCCCACCTGTCGCGAAGGAACGGTGCGAACAGAAGCTGCCTCACGCCCCCCCCGACCCATTCGATACATTGTGTTCGCCGAATTCTTCGATAAGACCTGCAGCCCAGGAAAGGACTCAATACAGCGTGACGCGACGTATCTTCACGACAAGGCTGGTCCCTGAGAGGCCCTCGAATTGCACATTGGCTACCTCTGCCTGGGTAGTGGTGTAGTGCCATTTTTTTCTTTTTTTTTTTTTTTTTTCGGCGGCCTTTCCAAATTTGGACTGACAGTCCAAATGTGGATATAGAAGCTAATCCCCTGAAATCAGCCGCTTTTTTCCTCAGCACGAACACTGGATACGTGTGCTAAAGGGACGGGTCGAATGATAACACGCGTGTCATTATACGGGATGGTGGGTAAGCAAGAGCGTGAGCGGTTGTGTGAGGGAGCGAGACGCCCTGTTTCACGCACAGTATAATATACTGTGCGCATATATTATCATTAGTCGGTTAATAAGTAAACAGTTAATCGTCTTCACAGTATATCATTAGTAGGTTGATGAGTAAACAGTTAATCGTCTACGACCAGCGTCTTACACGACAAAAAACCCCGGGAGGCATGATGTGTCGAACAGTGGCAAGGTAGCATTGGTCGTCCTAAGATCATTTGTTCTTCGCTTGCACCACCGTGTGCTGTTTTCTCACTCAGGACTCTGACCTGTTGTGTTTGTGTGACTTGTCGTATAGGGGTAGCCCGCACTTAAGCCGGCGCCGCACTCCTGGCATTTCCACTGCACGCGGGCCTTTCTGCATCGTCTTTCGACAGTCGCCGCATTCAAACGCCGTTGTGCCGGCACCCCCCATCGGTCAGCGTGTGTCCGTGCTGTTGCCTGCTCATCCTCGGTCGGCTCCTGCAGACGCCGGCGCTGGACAACCAGTAGGTGAACCTGCAGAAGGATCATTTGTTCCCTCCCGCTCCCATTGGTTGCTTGCTTCACAGCAGGGTTTTAGGGGGAAAATGTTTCTTGGGTTCGTGGGTAGGGGGAGGGGTCGAATACTAGTTATTTGACACGCGCCTGGACCTTACCAGCACCGACCTGCCACGTTCAAGCTTGCTCCGACCACTGCACCCTCTGCCAACACTCGCTAGCCGTCGACGCTCATGATGGCAGCCCCATCCTGAAGTGCAAATACTGCCGACGCATCACTGCTGCTGTGTGCACTCGGATTGGCGCCGCTCAAGCGGCCACCTTATGTCACTCGTTTGTTTGTAAAGATTGTCCCGTTTGTTTACATAAGCGCCAGCTCGGAAGGGAATGCTCGACGATGCTGCCTGACAAGGAACCGAAGGGATCCCAAGTGCTGTAACTACCGAACCACGCGTTGAACGGACGTGAGGTCATGCGCTGCCTCGCCTCCTCCCTCCCGACGACGCCCGACCAGAGAGGGCGCATGAAGCTGCCCCGCCGCCGATGAGCACAAGGAGCCGGAGCCGGCGCCGTCCAACAAGCGGAAGCACGAGGAGGTGGTGCAGTACGTTGTTTGCTGGCAAGTTTTTGAAAACGATACTGACAAAAAGCCTTCGTCAACCTGGTATGCTTTTTTTCCGGCTGCACAAACGAGCAATCTGCACACGGGGAAAAGAAGGCCAAGGCGGGCTTTCTATGTCTTCCTCTACATTCCTGTCTAACAAAGACCGAGTCCTAGCAACGTAGTCATCGCGGGGAAAAGTCGTGCACATTGCAACGGGTGGCCGACACCCTCGTTGACCACCCAACTCAAATTACCGAGAAGTTTCCCCAGTTTGTCCCGAATGTATCTGCTGCAACGGGGATTGTACGGGTGACCGACACCCTCGTTGACCACCCAACTCAAATTACCGAGAAGTTTCCCCAGTTTGTCCCGAGTGTGTCTGCATCATACACCATGAGGCGCTCGTATAAAACTGGAATTTTCAAGCGAACTTTAACTCTAAAAAAGAAGAAGAACCCGATACCTTGAGGCATGCGTGTATCAGCGAATCGCTTCATCCACTGCAGGAGTTCGAGGTTGTCCTGGTACTTGCCCTTAACCACTTTTTCGACCTCCAATGCCTTCTTGATGCCCACCGCTGTGAAGGCCCCCTGCAGCAGCTTGAAGTTGGTGATGTACTCGTGCTCGAGCTTCGCCTCGAAATTCGCTTTGTGCATCTGCACCTTTCCGGGAAACATCGCGTCTATCAACTGCAGGTAGGCCACACCCGTGCAGCATTGCTCCACTTTCGTGTAGGAGAGACTCAGGCTGCGGTTGAGCCATTCGAGCAGCTCCGTTCTCGAGACGAAGTAGGCCCCCTCCATCATCCCGAAGTTTTCGCCGTGCGCCATGGTCCCCCACCTGTGCGGGGGTCACCCCCACAATGCCCACCCCACCCCTTCTCCTTCCACCTGTGGATGAGAGGCCTTTGTGGGTTGGTCCCTTTTTTGTGTGCTAACAGTGCATTGTTGGCACTGAGAATTAGTAGTTGGCAAGCGTACATATAGAAACTTACCAAAGCAGGTGAGTTCCGCTGGCGCGCACGAACAAAAGAAAGTGCCATACTAATATTTTCGGACCTAGATCTTTGTATGGAAAAGTCCGGAGATTCGGGCAGAAATAGTCCGGCAAAGTATGGGGTACGCAGTGAGGTCCAGCCTCAGAAGCCGGACTTACGAGTCGCACCCGAAAAGCGGGTGTGCTACAACCAAAACGCGTGTAAATCCACGGCTATGGACACCCGCTTTTTTAACTCCAGCTTCTGAGGCTGGACTCCTCCCACCGAGTAGTGACCTTTTCTCTCCAGAACTTGTATTCTGACGCGGAGTCCAGCCTCAGCTTTCACACGACGGCGGCCAAAGCGGGTGCTGCGCAAACAACGAACGGGGGAAACGCAATCAAAGGGCAGCAGCAGAGCGAAGCAGAGACGCGCGCGGGAGGCACGCCCATTGGACTCTTCCCCCACGCACGCGTCGCGGGAGCGACTGGCTAAAGGGTAGGATAGAGTGAAATTTGCCGTCCGGTGGACACTATCGCCATAGTAGTAGCGGTGTGCTGTCATCCCGAACGAGACGGCAGGGGGGAAAATCTTAGTTTCGTGTTCAGGCGCTACCTGCCTCTCATGTATGTTCGATGCTAGCATCAAGTCAAGGGGGGGGATTGCAAGAACGTTGAAGTATGGCTAAAGATACGTACTTGGAATCAATAGGCGCTCAACATCGCACTGGTCCCGTCTGCGCCGTGTTTCGGTCCTTTAAGCCACGGACACATAAGGCGGACCATCGTTATTTTGACCCCCAAAATTTTCCGCGCGCGCGCGCAAAAATAAAATTTACTGCCGGTCCACTGACTTTTCTGCATCACTGGAAGGCTACTTTTCGGCGGACTTTTCTGTACTACAGGCTGAGTTTTCTGTACTACAGGCTGAGTTTTCTGTACTACAGGCTGAGTTTTCTGTACTACAGGCTGAGTTTTCTGTACTACAGGCTGAGTTTTCTGTACTACAGGCTGAGTTTTCTGTACTACAGGCTGAGTTTTCTGTACTACAGGCTGAGTTTTCTGTACTACAGGCTGAGTTTTCTGTACTACAGGCTGAGTTTTCTGTACTACAGGCTGAGTTTTCTGTACTACAGGCTGAGTTTTCTGTACTACAGGCTGAGTTTTCTGTACTACAGGCTGAGTTTTCTGTACTCAGTGCGCAAACGGGGGTGGAAGGGCAAGGAAACACATATGTGAGCCATCCTGAGCTGTCTTGAAATGGTTTGATGAGCCTAAAGGATAAAAGAAGGTGGCGAGAGCATGCCAGGGCACTAACCGTCAGACTCGGAAGAGGCCGACTCGGAAGGTTCTCTTGCAATGGACGTTTGCCTGGTTGGCTTGCGCCATACTTTCCTTCTTCGAATTTGGCATCCCGCCCCGCCCTCTCCTGGTGCGTAGTAGCTTCACGTGATGCAGAAAAGTCAGTGGAGCGGCAGTAAAGCCATCTTCCTAACTCGAGAACGTCGTTTTCTTGCACTCGGGTTTTCCAGATTGCCACTCGAGCCCTACGGGCTCTCGTGGCATTCTGGAAAACCCTCGTGCAAGAAAACGACTTTTCTCTCGTTGAGTAAATAGCTATTTCGAAAAAAAAAACCGTTTCTTGGCTGGGAACAGGGCTTACGCTCCGTTTTCGGTCTCAGAGAAAATACGTGTCGACCACGTGTGGGCGCTTAAGGTTCGAGGGGAAAAAAAACCTTCCCCCTCATGTGCGACGGCAAAACCGTACACCGCGAGAGTAGGAGAAAGTAGAAAGGGAAACTAGAGTTTTCGTTGACCGCACTACCCTGAGCCCAAATCCTGGACGTGGTTTCAGGTGGCAAATTTGGCAAATGATCATGATCAGAAGGTCCTACTTGAGCGGTTCAGTTTCCTCACACATTGCATGTGGCTAAAAAAAAAATAGTGTCGCTACTGACTTGGCGACACCTGGCTGTGCGGCCTTGACCGCTAGTGGGCCTAGACTCCCCTGCATGTGGACCAATAAATCAAAATCCACATGTGGTACCTGTGGATCCACACGTGGGGGAACAAAATCCAAAAAGAATTAACGTGTGGAAATCCACACGTTCCCCACGTGGAGCGTAAGCCCTGGCTGGGAAAACACAACGTCCCCGGAGGGGAGAAACGAATATCCGGGTCCTCATGAGGACCAGGGGGGGGCATCAAAAAAGACCGACAAGTCCAAAAAACACCGAATTTTCACGTTTAGAGGCAGGGTTTAACATGCACTGAGTGTTTTTTGGCGGACGAAAAAAAGTCCACAATTGGTCACAAGTACTCACACTGTGACGTTCGTGTGCATGAAGAGACTTTGCGCATCATTTCGCTGTTGGTTCGCGTGAACATGGGCACAAAAAAAAACTTTCTACCCTTACGAGCTGACTATTTTTTATTTTTGGCTCGCGCTCGGGCACCTCAAAAAAATCTGGGCGCGCGCGCTAAAAAAAAAAATAATAGGGCAGAAAACTACAAAAAAAAAAAAAAGTTTGACGGACACCTGGCCGCAGTGCCATTCGAGCCCTGAGTCCAATTTTGGGTTGGCATTCACCCTTCTCGGATGCATTTTAAGTTCAACCCCTCAAAATAATCCGAAAACCTACCGACACCGCCAACACGAGTTCACAAAGTATCTAAAAGACAAGACCAGCAGGCACATGGTACACCGTTGCTGGGGATTTGCTGAACAGCGAGTCCACATGGAGTTCCCGTGGTTCCGATGAAGCCAACGAGATACGTAGAAGCGGACGTGGAGAGAGATCATCATATGTGAAGTTGGCGTCGATGGATCCAGTTTGTGTCTTTTGGCACATGCTCGAGGTTGGCTGCTTGCTTTGGGCCTCTCGATTGCTGAAGGACCTCGCACAGATGCATCCCCAGGGGAAGTGCTCGGGTTTGAAGAAGAGTCGGAGCATGGTTGGGCAACCACCATGGGTGGCTACAGCCACCGGTGGTTGCCATCCTAGTGGCTGTCGGTGGTTATTCCTCTCCTACGCTGTCGGTAGGGATCCTGCTTTCGCAACCTTGATCTTCCGGCGTGGGGGTTTTTCACCCCCATTATCGTTACTCATGTCAGCATTCGCACTTCTGATACCTCCAGCAAGCTTCTCAACTCACCTTCACAGGCGTACAGAACGCTCCCCTACCATGCTAAACCCGAAGGTCTTCGCATCCGCAGCTTCGGTTACCAGTTTGAGCCCCGGTAAATCTTCCGCTGTTGAGGGAGAAGAGTACTCCCTGCGGCATGAATCTGTACAACGAGTGTCGACGCTCCCGGCTTCGTGAAGTTCATTGCAGATGCCAGGAAACTGGAAGGAATCAATGCGAATAAGAAGTTCCACAGCCTAGAAGGTGCCCACAGTGTGGCAGATGTGTCCAAAAGGATGGGCAAGCTCACGAACCCAGTGCCAGCAGTAGTAGTGCCTATCGTCCCATGACCCCAGATTCCGGGCCAGGTACAGTATCACAACACAAGGGGTACTTCTTCGCCCCTCAGCCTCAGTCAATCGCAGTTAGATGGCTTTCCACACAAACAGAGCACAGGCTCATCCGACTCGCCTGCAAGCAGTTCTCGTTTCCCTACCTTCCTTCCTATGTAGCAGTGTTGGGCATCGTCTGCACCACAGAATTGAAAGTCTTGTGACTTTTCCTGAAGGGTTCTCATTTTCTTGCACGACCGTGCATCGTTCAAGGCATAGTTTTGCCTGGGGCTGCCCCAACTATGGTTGAGATCCGGCACCTGGTATTGGCCGCCATTGGAGTCGTGTCTGCAGTTTGCAAGTATTCCCAGGCGGGGACTTTTGCGTCCGAGATGACTCAAAAATTTCCGAGTGACCCTGGCGGAATCGTCCGAGATGACTCAAAAATTCCGAGTGACCCTGGCGGAATCGTCCGAGATGACTCAAAATTTCCGAGTGACCCTGGCGGAATCGTCCGAGATGACTCAAAAATTTCCGAGTGACCCTGGCGGAATCGTCCGAGATGACTCAAAAATTTCCGAGTGACCCTGGCGGAATCGTCCGAGATGACTCAAAAATTTCCGAGTGACCCTGGCGGAATCGTCCGAGATGACTCAAAAATTCCGAGTGACCCTGGCGGAATCGTCCGAGGTGTCACGTCGACCCTGCACAAACTATTTTTTTTTCCACTATTTTTTTTTTTTCGAGGTTTCGGCGCGCGCGAGCGCGAGCCAAAAATAAAAGAGAGAGAGACGAGTTAGAGTGCAGGGACCATCTATCCGAGGAGTATCCGGTCGCCCCACTATATAAAAAATAGTCAGCCCTAACACAAAAAAGGCCCGGGAAACATGTCGTCAAACTGGCGGGGACCATAAAGGACCCATAAAGCAAGGTGGCCCCTGAAGACCGCGATGTGCAGGTTCGCCTCATCACACTGCGGCGGAGGAGAAGTTCTGGTACCAGTGCACGTAGTCCACGGTGAAGTAGTTGGGAAACCCGGTCTGGGGCCCGCAGCTCGTCCCGTCGAGCCCGTTCGAGAGGATGATGTACATCGTCTGGTTGGGCGACTTGCTGGTGGAGTACGTCTCGGCCCCGTTGTGGTAGTAGGTGAGCGCCCCGGGCTCCCACAGGAGGCCCCACGTGTTCCAGTCGCCGTAGCTGCCGGGCAGCACCTTGGTCGACCACGAACCGTCGTAGTACGCGTTCGTCATGTAGCCCAGCGGGGGCCCCCTGAACTCAGCGGCGTCAACCTCGGGCGGCCATCCGGTGCTGAGCATCCAGAACGCCGGCCAGACCCCAGCGCCCACCGGGTACTGCGCGCGGATTTCGATGTACCCGTACTGCCTCCACGTCTTCGTGTACGACCAGCCGGTGGTGTAGTTGTACGCCCCGAAGCTGCCCATCCGGCTCCGCAGGACGAGCGTGCCGTTCTCGAGGTACGTGTCCTCGGGCGTGATCAGGGCCGGCGGGTTGTCCGTCGTGCCCCACGGCTTCTGGCCGGTCCCCCACTCCGTCACGTTCAGCGGCGCGCTGAAGTTGTCGCTCCACACCAGCCTGTACCCGGGGGGCGCTCCGCCCAGCACCCCACGGGCCAGCAGTCCCAGCAGGCAGGCAGCTAGGGACGCCTTCATCTCTCGTGTGAATAGTTGCTCCTTTTTCTGTTCGGTTTTCGTTGTTTTCAAGCGCATGTTTTGGTCCCGGAAAATCCGGCATGAAACTTTGGGAAAACTTGATAGCGACGAGAGGCTATTTTGGGAATGCGTTTCTTTCAGGTTTGAGGGTCCGGTGTACGGTTGACCATTGGGTCGTAGTGAAGAGGGGTAGACATATTCGCATTGCGCTTTTTTTATCAGCCTGCCCCCTCGAACGACCAGCAACGCGCAAAGTCAAACTCAAAGAGGCGCGTATTATTTATCGAGGCGGTCAACAGGGATTTTTCTGCCGCCAGCAAAGCGTCTTCTTGCAAACCAGCCGGGCGAGGGGGAGTCAGTGTAGTTGGGGGGGTCTCGTAAAGGATAAACGGGGCAGCGGAAATGGAGGCAGTTGCGTTTTTTTTTGTGTTTCCGACGATCCGAATGGACGTACAGATTGGTGTCTTTCGACCTTTTGGATGCTTGTGAAGTTCAGCTTAGTGCGTGCTTGTGGTGATCGGTGGGGTTCCCAAAAGAAAATGTTCCGTGTTATCGTATCTTCGAGCTAGACTTGATCTCGTGCATTAGCCAAGTGGCCCATTCTGTTGCTTTTCCGCTGGGCTCCTGATAGCGGACTCGCGCGCAAACAGACAGTATGACTGCTGTGTTGCGGGCTGCAAATTCATCCAATACTTGTCTGTACGTTACCTCACTCTGTCCAAAGATGCGCGTGAGGTTGGCTTCGGGTCCGTAGCATAGAATATGTCGTTCATCGCCAGCCGTCAGGACATGATCTGCACTTCCTCGGTGGTAGCAGCCTTCTACGGCGCACTCGTTGCGGGTTTTGAACGGCATGATGGCTCTACGGGTGAGTGCTTGGAGGAGATCCGTAGCTCCATGCAGGTTCCGCAGCGCCCGCAGGGCTTGTGCGCTGAGGCAGCGAGGTGGTACGTCGGTAGATAGTCGATTACGGACCGCGGTGTCGCGACTGTCGGTACGGTTTCTCCTCGCGAAGAGTCCGTTTTCTTCGAGTTGCACCAGGTCACCATTGTCGTCTTCGGTATCGTCTTCTTGCCACCGTTGGCACAGCCTGGCAACGTTGGCCTTGCGGTAGCACCATTCGACATTGAATGTGCTGCTTTTTTGGTAAGCGGCGTTTGCTGCGACGTCTGCCGCGTTGATGTCGGCATTGTCGCTGTGTCCCCTGGCCCACTGCACATCTGGGAGAGTGCACAGCACCATGGCGACCGGGTCCCCTTTGCGGGGGTTCCTTAACCGGGCGATGGCGCTCATGCTGTCGCTTCGCGGCTTGGCCATCGCGTGGGGCTTGACTTCCTTCAGTGCAGTCGCTAGAACCATCATCGCACACAATTCTGCTTGTGTGCTCGAGCTGATCCTCCCATGGATCTTCGCACCGTAGGCCCTGCCGTTGACGCAAATTCCGACAGCGCCTCTGCCTTCTTTTTCCAGGTAGCTCCCGTCGGTTGCTACTCTGACGACATCGCCGCTTGCTTCAGCTTCTCTGAGCGCCCTCTCGGTCCATGTTATGACGTAGGGCTTTCGCACCCTCCGCGGTGGGCGCAGCTCGAATCCGGTTGCTGGGATTCTGCCTTCCGTCAGGTCGGGGTGGGCGGCCAGGTAAGCCCTTACCTTTTGCTGTTCAGAGAAGTCCTTTATCGGTGTCATTCCGTATCCAAAGGAGCAGGCCGGATATCCTGAGATTCCATTGCTTCCATGGTGTCTTGGGATGAGTTTTGTGTAAGCGGCTTGCAACTTGGGGTGCGTCGGGTCGAAGCACTTCGAGACTGCCTGTATGGCGAGCGTTGGCAGCGCATAGCTTCTGTAGAGCTCACTCTTGCCTCGAGTGGAGCAGTAGTACGACTGCGAGATCATTGCACAGACTCTGCTGAAGCGTTCGACTCTTTTCCGATTACGTGCACAGGATGCGTGGTCGTTGTCTCCGTGTAGGCATCCCCCGAGAAGTCTAGTGGACAGCCGCGTCGTCACCGTGCCAAGACCGGGAATCGGTATCTTGCTGACCCTCGAAGCGACCACCACTAGCTTTCTTCGGGCCAACTTAAAGCCCCTGCTTGTCATCCAGTCGTTGAGCACCTGTACTTGAACCGGGACCGATTTGACCGCTGCGAGAGATGTAAGGTCGTCAACGTAGGCTTTGCACTGTGTGAGGTCTGGCGGGTCCGCTGTGTAATACAGGTAGAGTATCACGCTCAGTGGGGAACCCTGCAGCAGTCCTCTCCTCAGCGCCATAGGCGGGGTAAAACCTTCGTTAGTGGTCAGCGTATACCACTGCGACTCTAACACTGCCTCGATCGATCTCGCCCACTCGTCTCCGAAGTCGTTGCGTATTTTTTCCAGTAGCTTGTCGTGTGGTACTGTGTCGTAGGCTGCTTCGATGTCAGCGATGACAACTGCTGGGTCCTCTTCGTCGCCGCCGTCCATCCATTCTTGCGCCCGCTGGAGGATCTCGAGGGTGGCATGCTGCCGCTGGCATCCGTATTGGAAGTCTTTGGCTTTAATCCGCTCAATGCAGAGGTCTCGGATCTTGAGGTAGACGCAGACGTGGAGGAATTTTAGCATCAGTGGCATGATGGCAATTGGTCGGTAGGCGTTCGGGGAGGTTTTTGGGATGCCGGGTTTCGAGATGAGAAAAATCCATGACAGCGCATGTTCGTGCGGGATTCCGGCTTCCAGCCACTCGTTAAAAGTGTCAGCTACAGTCGTAATTTCTTTTGGGCGGAGTGTGGATAAGAACGTTGCCGACAGGTCGGTCGTCCTAGCCTTCTTCTTCACGAATGGAATCGCTGTCTCTACGTCTTCCGGCGACAGTTTGTGGTGTCTCTCGGTCTCCTCTTTTTTTTCCATCGGTCTAGGGGCTCGCGTTGCTACCGCGTCGTATCTGCTCTGGAACCGGTCAACTACGGCGGCGACATTCAGGACTCTCGGGGGCTCGTACGGTCGTCGTTGTTGGAGGGCGTGGTTGCTGGTTTCGCCCCTGGTGGCGTAGGCGATTCGTTTCCGAATGTCGCTGACCTGGCGGTTCATCTCCTTCTTGTCGGCTTCGTCGGTGGCATTGCGTCGCTTCAACATCCTCGTATTTAACGCTCGCTGGAGTCGCGCAATCTTCGTCGTGCGGTATCGGGGCGGCCGGTATGCGATTGGGCTTAGCATTGTTGCCATGAGGCCATCGAAGTCGTCTGCGGTTGGTCGGTCGTTTTTGGGGTATCTCATGGGCGGGATGATCTTTACGATCGTGTGGTCGTATTCAAGGCTGATCGCTGCATGGTCACTGCCTCCGGTGAACCGGGCTGATTCGAAGGTGCAGCTTGTGTTGCGGGGAACAAAGACTCTGTCCAGCGATGTATCTGCGTTGCTCCTGTGGTATGTAGTGCGTCCTCGCACCAGTTCGTCCCCTGCGTTGCGTCTGACGATTCCCTCGACTGTTGGTGTGGTGTTGCCGTTGAAGTCGCCGGTAACTACGTATTCTCCCACGCAGCGCCTCATGGTGTTGACGATCCAGCTGCCGAGTGCCTCCGCCTCTGCCCTTGGGGTGTTGTTCACCACATACACTGAGATCACCCGCAGGACGTGTTCCCCGATTTTAAGATCGGCAAAGCAGCACGAGCGGTGGGACCCAGTCCGCAGTACTTGCATCGTAGAGTCAGTTCGAATCAGAATGCTGCTGCGTGCGATCCGCTTCTGTCCATTCGTCTCTGTTGCTGTGACTAGCGGGTTCCAGCCCTTGAGGAGCGCCACGTCTTCAAATACGCGGGGATCCCTTCCAATCTCACTCGCTGTGAGGATGTGTGTTCTGGGTAGGAGGTCGAAGTAGGCTACCAGGCTTTTCTTGCAGCAGGAGTTGCAGCTAGCGATGCGCACTTTGCTTTGGCCGGCGTTGTTACGACGATGGTCTGCGATGATACGATGGTTTTCGGGGTTGTTTTGGGTGCCTCCACGGGGGAAGGTAGGTGGGAACATGGTGAGCTGAACTGTTGATTGGTTGGTTGAGGAGTTGGGCTGCTGTAGCGCTACTCGCGGCTCGGTGGTAGGCAGGTGTAGTGCCCCCGACACGGTGCTGAGTGGTGCATCTGGTAGAATCGGTGGATGATAAGTTGAGGTAGGGATGATCAAGTTGGGAAGGCGGGCGTCGCTCCGTGCAGTGATGGGTGTTGGCAGGAGGGGCACAGATGATGATGCGAGGGCTGGGTTTGGGAAGAGGGGAGGCCCAGCTGATGTCGTGGGCGCGTTAACTTGAATTGGCGGTGGTTGTGGTTGTGGTTGATTGTCGATAGGGCTGCAGTTGGTCGTCTGCGACACAGGGCTTGACGTCGTCACTGCTTCGGTAGGTTGATATTACAGCCTGGGTGGGGTTCTCGGTGGTGGTGTCCATCCGGCTTCGCCGGGAGCTGCTCGTTTTGTTCCACGCCTTTCTTCGTCATGTTTGTCCTGAGACACTTCCCCCTCTTCGATCTGCGGCGGACCGTCGTCTTCTTCGTCATTGTTCTGCTCCTCTGTGTTGGTTACGTGCGTCGCTTGCCGTTGGTTGCCGTCGTCTTCTTCTGCAATTCCGCTTTCGTCGTCACTGGTGTCCTCCGCCAAATTAGGTTGGGCGTCCTCGGTGTCCGGCTTCATGAGGTGGCCGATCTGCCCAAACCGCAGCACGTTCCCGAAAGGGGTTGCAAACGGGATCCTGGCGAGATCTGCTTCGTCCACAGGGTCGAGACCCTCCACGACATATGCAACGAAGCCCGGCCGCAGTCCGAACACCGGATACACCCGCAGTTGTTGACCAATCTGGGGGCGTATTGCTGCTGTGGCTAGCGCCCCGGAGATCTCCAGCGTGTGGAAAGTCCTGTCACAGCCCGTCAAGCCGAATTTTCCTTTCGATCTCTCCACGAACTGTTGTCGTTGATCTTCACGTCGGGCTTTGGTGACGATGTATCTGTCGCCGTGTTTCAGGGCCATTCCCGACGGGTCTAACAGCTCTGCCAGGTCCGTCCACTTGCCTTCAGTGTCGGGGCGCACCTTTATAAGGTATTCGTTTGCGCCTGTGCGCAGGACGCGGGCGTCCATCCTGGTGTCCTCGAGGGCCCGCATCACCTCGTGGAATGGGAGGATCGTGCTGTCCTTCCGTGCTTCTGCGCGTTGGAACGTTTTCAGCTCAGTCCATCCCGGTTCTGGGAGTGCCCACTCTGCGTAGTACGCACTATATCCGGCTTCGCGGACCGCTTGAAAGATGGCCTTCTCGTCGCAGTTCTCCTTTACCCGTACCAACTTAATGGCGTTCGAGCGGAAGAAACCGGCTGCGTTCCGTACGTCCTCGATGGCTGCCTCGCCTCCCATTTTTTTGAAAAGGTTGCCGAACCCTTCCGCTGGTCCACAGATGGAAAGTAGCCGCTTGAGGTCGTCCTTAATGGACGACAGCTCGATGATGCGCTTTTCAGACACAGTCGACATTTCAGGGTCGTTTTTTTTTTTTTTTTTTTTTTTCCCCGCGACGAAGGTTTTTCTTGTTCTTCGGCGAGAAAAAAAGGAGGCACCAAGTACCGCCAGACTTTTGGGGCGCGGTGTGGGGCGCACACCCGCCTCTTCTTGTTTTTTTCCCACTCGATCCTCTGTGGCTGGAGTTCGCAGTGCAGAGAGAAAGCACGCAATGACGCCAGAAGTGTCGCCTGCGAGTACTACGTGTATGAATGCCATGCCATGTACCAGTCGTCTGGGGGGCGAGAGGACTGTCCGTGTGTAGACATCTTACATGTACACCTCAAATTGACCAAGTGAAGCAACGTTGCATAGATGCGGACAACCCCGCCCGCCACTCACTGTAAAGCACGAAGAGTGCAGAAAGTGAGAGCGCGCGGATTGCACGGCGCAGCTGGACCGCGGACGGCCCCCAGGAAGGCGCAATGAAGGGACTGCGACGCGAGCAAATACGCTGGCAGTGCCACAAACGATTGCTCCTTGCGCACGCGGCTGCTATCTGAAAAAAGGGTTGCTACCACAACTACCGATCTGTCGGAACATTTACCGGCATCAGAGCACATGTGCACGCTGCACCCACATGTCTGTAGGCATGCACAGCGCATGCGAAGCGCGGTGAAGGGGTGATGACAAGCACTTCATCTCCGGCTCAGTGCCACAATCACAGTCGGCAGACTTCAAGTCCACAGGTACCATGACAAAGACTACTTAGGATTTCCCGAATCAGCACGAAGTACGTTGACACCACAACGCAGCTGTACAGGACACGAACGATTCGAGCGCTTCTCCGTACCGTGGAATTTGGGCTAAGAAGTGAGTTTCCAGGTAGAGGATGCCCGCAATAGCCGACTACGCCGGCGGTGTTCGTCATAGCGGGCTTGCAAGGAAACACAACGGGTGCCGTCACAACCAATCGCGTTTCAAACATAGAAGTACCAGCCGAAAGAAGAGGAAGCCCGCAATAGCCGACAACGTCAGCGGTTGTTGGTTAAAACGACTACTGCGTGTGCGCAGGTTGCACAGATAGCTACGATCTGCCGGTGCATGGACCGGCGTGAGAGCACGTGTGCACTCACCGTCTGCGGGCATGCTTTCGAGTACGCATAGATGCGGGCTTGCGAGGGAACACAACGGGTGCCGTCACAACCAATCGTGTGTCACGCGTAGAAGTACGACCCGAAGAAGCTCGGGTCAAGCCGCGGAGCGAAGTAGAGGAAGCCCGTGATGCCGACGACGTATGCAGCGGTGATCTGCCACTTCACCGAGTTCGGGATCGAGCCGTCCTGAAGGTACCCGAGGGAAGGTGGCCCCATCCAGTTGCACAGCGAGTGCGCGACCAAGGCGGCGGGCAGGGAACCGGTCACGATGTAGAAGTACGAAGAGTACAGGGAGAACGTGGAGTGCACGACACAGTTGGCCAGGACGACCAGCAGGGCGCGGGCGAAAGACTTCGACGCGAGGTAGCGGTACAGGTGGTGCACGTGGGCCAGCACAAACGAGGCGACGGAAAACGCGACGTTCCGCCCGAGCGGCACCCCGGCCGCGTGCAGCCAAAAGTGCGTGCAAACGCGGAACACGATTTCTTCGGACAGGGGCCCCACCAGGTACGCCCTCGCCTGCTGGTACTCCGCACTGGTTGCCGGAAGCAACAGGCCGCGGACGGACACCGTCGGCAGCGACTTCTCGTGCACGCTCTCCCTCAAAACTCCCGCGAACAACAGGAGGGTCAACGACGCGCAGGAGGCTGTCGCGACTGCCTGCCCGTAGAGGCCGCCGCCCAACCCAAGCTTTTGCAGGGTGGACGCCTCGGCCGCAAGGGGTGACTGGGCCAGGAGCAGACTCGCCAAGCAGCCGGCGCAGTTGGCCGCCGCGCCGAAGAAGCGGCTTCTGATGTTCTCGATCGCGTCGCGGTCGTAGCGGGACGTGCGGCTCTCCTTCTTCAGGTACATCATGCAGATGAACCCTGCCGCGCCGACCGCCGACGTGAGGTACGCCCGCCCCGGCGTCAGCACAAACGCCGGGGCTTGGACCTCCATCTCCGCAACCTTCCCCTCACCACCCCCCCGCACAAATCCTGCGAGGGGTCAATCTTCCGCGGGTAGTTTACTAAGGGCCCAACCTTGGCTTTGACTCAGAAAAAGCGGCTTTTGCAGAGGAATTTTGAGGGCTCAAAAAATGGGACCAGTATTGCGCGGTCGGAAAAAAAAAAAATGTGAAAACGAGTATGTAATGAAATGCGTAAGTTGGGGTTGTTCCTCCCATTTCCGCTGCTACTTTTTACTTGCTCGTTGTCGACAACTTGTTTTCGGTGGGATGTGCATACACTGCACGCTCGGAACAGTGCACGCCTGCCTTGATGGCGGCTGCACATCCTAGATGTGCAGCTTTTTGCAGGGTGGACACCCCGGCTGCAAGGGGTGACTCGGCCAGGAGCTCGCAGGACTCGCCAAGCAGCCCGACCCCTCGCAGGATTTGTGCGGGGGGGTAGGGGAAGTGTGCGG
Source organism: Diplonema papillatum (assembly GCA_030068145.1). Classification (NCBI taxonomy): domain Eukaryota; phylum Euglenozoa; class Diplonemea; order Diplonemida; family Diplonemidae; genus Diplonema; species Diplonema papillatum. The sequence continues at coordinate 142,817 of JAPJBO010000374.1, read as the reverse complement.
AGATGGAGGTCCAAGCCCCAGCGTTTGTGCTGACGCCGGGGCGGGCGTACCTCACGTCGGCGGTCGGCGCGGCAGGGTTCATCTGCATGATGTACCTGAAGAGGGAGAGCCGCACGTCCTGCTACGACCATCATCGATCCAGAACACATCAGAAGCCGCTTCTTCGGCGCGGCGGCCAACTGCGTCAACCTCTTCCGCGGGTAGTTCACTCCTGGTTTCGCTACGGGCCCAACCTTGGCTTTAGCTCAGAAAAAGCGTCTTTTGCAGAGGAATTTTGAGGGCTTAACAAATGGGATCGGTTTTTTTTGTCTGGAGCCTCCAGTTTTGCGCGGTCGGAAAGAAATGTGAAAACGGGTATGTAATGAAATGCGCAAGTTGGGGTTGTTCCTCCCATTTCCGCTGCTAACTTCTTACTTGCTCGTTGTCGACAGCCTGTTTTCGGTGGGATGTACATGCAATGCACGCTCGGAACAGTGCACGCCTGCCTTCATGGCGGCTGCACATCCTAGATGTGCAGCTTTTTGCAGGGTGGACACCCCGGCTGCACGGGGTGACTGGGCCAGGAGCACGTCCCGCTGCGACCGCGACGCGATCGAGAACATCAGAAGTCGCTTCTTCGGCGCGGCGGCCAACTGCGCCGGCTGCTTGGCGAGCTTGCTCCTGGCCCAGCCACCCCTTGCGGGTGGCTTGCACTACATATTCTAGGCCACGGCTGTATCAACCAGGCTTCTCGTCACTCGAACCAGACTGGACCGAGGAAGATCTGACGAATCATGCGATCTCGGCGGTACCAGAGGTTGTATTGTGGCAAGCCTCGATTGATGCATTGCGCATTCCATTCATTCTTCACGTTTTCAAAGGGGCTGTCCTCGATCGTATCTCTACAACCGATAGCTTTCCTCGTTTCCGGCTGAAAAATGGGACGGTGTCGAAAGCCGGCCGATGCGGTGCATTCTCTGCTTGGGCGTAATCTCTTCAGCGCATCCAGCTTTGCGAGTTAGAATAGAGCATCTATTTGGTATCGGAAAGCAGGTGCGAGCAGGCCTCGTGCGCTAGCTTCGTTTAACCGGGAACCTAATAAAAAGGGTCTGCCCCCAAATTCTCGCTTTCATTTCATCAAACCCTGTGACAGTTAGTATCTTCGCCGTTTCTGCCAACGCGACCTTCTCCGGCGAAAGACAGGCGACGCCCGCATTTTCTCGTCGTTGGTTGCATTGCGGCAGTGCTCTCGTCCTTCGTTTCCTCATTGCACGCCGCGTCTAACCATCGCTGCTGTTGCCAATTGAACGCAAATGAACGGGAGCAGGAGGATAGAAAAAGTTGGTACGGCGTGCAAATTCACATGGGAAGAACAAACGGAAGAAGAGTGAGAGAGAGAGAGAGAGAGAAAGGTATTAAAAAGGGAGAAAAAGAGATAATAAGCCAAGAAAAGATAGAAATTAAAAAAAAAAAAAGAACGGTGTCGCGATACGGGTGTGGAAAAAGGAGAAGGGGGTTTGGTACCCGGATCAGACCTGAAATAAGAGGTGAAGCCCCTAGTGGGCTAGAGACAAATTTTCGAGCTGCACGGTTTGCATGTGGAATAGTTGAGTCGCAGCTCTTGCAGATAATACTCTCCTCCTCGCCCGTCTCGCTGCTCCGTACTCGCTCCTCTCGTCCTTGCTGCTGCGTGATGTCAGATTGATGGTGCGTAACAAACGTAGAAAGGTCATGCAGAGATTCTCGTGTGTATGCCACGAACTTCTTCGTGACGCCTCAGGACACTGGACTTGAAGATAAAAATGGGCAAGGGTGGGTGGGCAAGCGAGGGGCAAAATTACGGTGTTCTTCTCGAGAGCGACGGGGTAATAACCTTTGTACAAGTGTTAGTTCTCATCGGAATAGTATTAATCTTCTAAGATCTTCGATCTTATACGACAAAAAAAAAAAGGTGGTTTTGTCAAACTGACCTTCGGTTTTTCTCACGAACGGGGGAGGCACCAGAGCACAGGCGAATCCATCATCACGGGCTGGCTGGGTTTGGTGTAGTGCCCTCCCGGGACAGCCTGTTCGCTCACACATGGTGGCTATCTTGGGGGCCCATTGTGCGTTTGAACCCACGTCTTCTCCTTGTGCTAGTTGACCCCGCTCTCCGCATGCAGGAGTGAGGATTCCCCCCCTCCGCAAAGCCATCCGAGAGACGTGTGCGATTGACAAGTGCGCTAGAGTGACCCGTGTTTCTTCACAGGGGGGATCTCGGGCAATTCCTCCCCCAAGACGTCCCCCTCGCCCCGTTATAAAAATTGTAGTCCGATTCCACGCCGTGTGTACCCTGGCGTCGGTGTCATGATGTGACATGGCACTTGGCATGTGTAGTGTTTGCGACGAGAGGAAGGAACTCGGTGGTAATACAACCGGGACATGCGAAATGGCCGGGAGTTAAGAAGGACAAAGCAAGCAGGAAACACAAAAGAAGGGGGAGAAAAAAAAAACGTCAACGTGGGTGCGCGCAGGGGCGCTTTTCCCCACCTCGGGGGGAATAGTTGAGTCGCAGCTCTTCGCCAAAAAAAAAAAAAAAAAAAAAAATTCGAGCCAAACCCTCGGGAATGGCTCGCTGTCCCGCTAGTCGTGGACACCTTCGGAGCGTGGTGTCCTGGAGCACTCACGGAGTTGCGGCAAATAGCCCGCAAAAGCGCCCTCCGTGAAGACCGGACCGCTTCGGCCGCCTGCCAGGACTTCTTCCACCAATTGAGCTTTCAGGTAGCCCAAGGGGTGGCAAGAATAGTCATTGCATCTGGTGGGGCGCGACCGGACGAAGCGGTCCACCCTGTTGCAGGGGGTAGTGTCACTGCATCGCGGGTTTTTTTACCTGGTCGGACCTGCTCGCTAGCAGGCCAGCCCAGGTCGCAGTGAGACTGGCGTTCACTGTGTGCTGAAGAAGCATTTTTTTGGGCTCCCGCTCCGGAAGCAACCGGATACCGGCAGCCCCGCTGTACCAACATGGCTTGTACAGTGTCCCGCGCTCCAAAAAAAAAAAAAAAAGATAGAACAAGTCGGTTACGAGAGCCATGGACTTGGCAAAGCACGTAGGAAAAAAGAGCACGCGCTAAAGTAAGTCGAATAGTCGGCAATAGGCAGCAAAGATATACACACAAACATACTATACCTTGAAGGAACCTTTATGACTACGGTCACCCGGAGACTATAAAACCCCGGAATCCCTAAGCGAACTTGCACTCTAGAAAAAGGAAGGTTTCGTCGTATGAGATCGAAGATCCTTGAGAAGATTCAGACTATTCCGACGAGGACTGACACATGGTGTATAGGTTACTACCCCGTCGCTAACCCGAGAAAAACACCGCATATTCCCCCTCGCTTCACCACCCTTGCCTGTTTTTTCCTCAAGTCCAGTGTCCTGAGGCGTCACGAGGAAGTTACAGACAAGAATTCTTCCCCACATCTCTAGGGGCTATAGAGGTGGTATGTATACCACGGTGTGTATACTAGCTACCAGTATCCTCTCAGGATGACCTCGAGGTCCAGTGTCCTGAGGCGTCACGAGGAAGTTACAGACAAGAATTCTTCCCCACATCTCTAGGGGCTATAGGGTATGTATACCACGGTGTGTATACTAGCTACCAGTATCCTCTCAGGATGACCTCGAGGTCCAGTGTCCTGAGGCGTCACGAGGATGTTACAGACAAGAATTTTTGCCTCACATACATAGCACCCTCTACTGGGGGGGGCCAAATACAATAGGTATAATATTGTATTTGGAGGGGAAGGATAGAGAACACAGGGTTTTCAAACAGTCTGGGTGCTGATAGTCTGGCTGCAGGCACTTGCAGGCCAACTTTGGAGGAAATTTGGCAAACATTTTGTGGGGTGGAAAGAGCTACCCCCCGGCATGTATGGCACCTTTTCTACACTCGATGTGGCCAAAAATCTGGCTCCCAGATGGCATTTCAGACTTTGGAAAACCTCTCCGCCGAGGAATCGAACCAGCACCCTCAGCATCACATGTGGGTGTGGTGACCGCTGGACCACGGGCTAAAAAAAAGCGGGCCATTTACTTTTGTTTGGGTGCGGGCCTTAGGAATTATTGATCCCTGACCTGAGGAAAATGCCACAGATAGCGAAATCAAGTAGTAGGATTGAACTTTCGGCTTCAGGAGTGTTCCACATTGAACTTCTCGCGAAAAAGAAGCTGCTCTCGCGAGGGGAAGCCCGTGGAACCCCCTGCAAAACCCCACTGGGGACAAATAATACTGTATTCCGAAACAATGCTCAGCGAAACCCCCATTTCAGCGTACCTATTGTATTCCGAAATAATATTGTATTAGGGTACCTATTGTATTTGGGCCCCCCCGTTAGGGGCTATAGAGGTGGTATGTAGATACCACATACTGCGTTGGTGTGTACACTAACTACCAGTATCCTCTCAGGATGACCACATACTGCGTAGGTGTGTATAGTAGCTACCAGTATCCTCTCAGGATGACCTCATGTTAGGTTTTCCCGACTCCTCAAATCGCGATTCGCACAAACTACAAGAGGTCTAGTCAACTATTCCCTGCAGGATTGGCATACTTTCAAAAAAAGAAAAAAGAGGTCGGGTTCTTCCCCTCTCTCTCTCTCTCGAAATTGTCTCGATCAGCCGCCCTTTGGGTTACACCCTTCTCCAACCATTCGAGTGCGGCGGACACAAGCGAAGGAGTGAGGGTTTGTATTCGCGTTTATTATTCGGTTTCGCTTCGGCCTTCGTTCTACCTTTTTTTTTTTTTTTTCTGGTCGACGTAACAAAGTACATGAGAAAGAACAACGAAGGGAAATGAGGTTGGGAAGTGCTCGGTGCCGGTGCCACCAGTGTACTTTTTTTCGAAGGAAGCTAGAGGGCGGGTAACGTGGGGAAGGGGGTTGAACGTGCCCGACGCGACAGTGGTCCAATGTGCACAGTGGGATGGACCCATCGTGCGAGGAACGTGAGTGTCTGCAGACACTCACGTTCAGGTAGTCTGTAGCGGTTTGTGCAGTCTATCGTCACAGATCGTTGCTGCATGTTAACTTCAAACTACTACTACTACCACACTGACAGGAACATTTTCGGAACAGCAGTTGCACATGACCGAGCGAAGAACGAACCCATGGTCATCGATCAGGCGGAAGTTCCCGCGTCTTTTCCTTCTGAATGCCCTCGGAAATGACTAGACACAATAGCGCTAAGTAAGACGAATTTGTCGGCAGTATGCAACAAAGGCACGCACACACACATTCTTGTTGCAACAAGAATCCCAACACAGAGGAAGCAATTGTAGCCTCTCGCAGCATGGTGGTCCTGGCTGTGACGAGCTGAAAACCAGGCACGCAAGCTTTGCACGCGTCGTGTCATGTTTCGGTCGCTTCTTAATTAATTTTTAGTAGTAGTATGTGTCGTCTGCCGAAGCAGCCGAAGACAGCAGGGGGCAGGTCTTGCTCTACTTTTCTCTTCACCGTCTCCAGCATCCCGACTGTCCAATCACCATCGAGAAAGGTTGCGCCTATTGTAATGAGGTGGTTGACCAGGCCCCCACGAAGCCTTATACACACGGCACAACACGGCTACAACACGAGGATGCAGCCCTGCTTAGCCATCAGGCCATTGGCTGCTTAGCACCCCCCGACCGGTCGATTTGCCACTTTTGTGGCCCTCTATTCGCCGGGCGGTGCTGTCAGCACTTGTTCCGCGTCGTATCAAGTACATGATGCTGGCGGTTGGGGGATCGGCGACCGCGACTCAATTAAGGTGCGGTCAACAGTGTCGCCACGTGAAGACCCCCCCATGACACCTTTCCTGTCAGTGTAAAAAAGAAAACAATCGGATCTGGTGCTTCCTTTGTTTGTGCGCACTTCCTTCAAACCTGTTTTGTTCCTCTAATGGGGGTGAGGACCGCCATGGATCGGTGTTTTTGACAATTGAACAACAAAATTGCTATCCATTCTCGAGAGGGTAGTTTTCAGCACGAGTAGTATTTCCAGTGTGCCACGAGTGGCCGTAGAACACCACATTTTTCGAGTGAATACGATAGGATTTTCGCCGCACCACCCGACTTTCCCGCACGAGAGTTGCGCTGACACCAGGTAGAGCGAGGTCAAAGTCGAAGAAATGCGTAGTTTTGTTTTATTCTTTTACTTGGTAGTTGTCGACAACTTTTTTTGTATTGAGGTGTCATTCAGATGTAAATCCAAAGCCGCCACGTCAAACTTTGTTAAGCATTGAGTTCTTTTGTAAGTACATGAACCATGTTATGTTGTTAAGCAGCGGCTGCCAAAACTTGCCGTGACACCTATGATCAAAGTAAAGGAGGAAGGGAGAAAATGTTTCTAAAAAAGAAATATGTTCAGAAGCCCTTGCATCTGCAATAAACCGGGCACTTTCGAGAAGTACCAAGGCAGACTACGAAGATTCCTAGCTTCCTTCAGGTCGCGGCGGCGTACTCCAGGCACCGGCCAAAAGAAGAAGTGCGTAGTTTCGTTTTATTCTTTTACTTGTTAGTTGTAGACAACTTGTTATGTGTTGAGGTGTCATTCAGATGTAAATCTAAAGCCGCCCACGTCAAATTCTAGCGGCTGCCAAAACTTGCCGTGACACCTATGATCAAAGTAAGTAGGAAAGGAGAAAGGTTGTTTAAAAAAAAGAAATGGGGGTAGGTGATATTTTTTCGACCCTCGTAGCTCGCTGGGTCAGGCGCGCCAGGTAGGTGCTGGGCTAATTTCGGTCTGGGCTTGGGCTTTGCAGTCCTCGAAGACATCGTCTGTATGTGAAGCACGAAGAACGGTCGCCCTGAGTCCTTGCGGAGTGGGTGAAGGGCACAACCGCAAACTGACAAGAAAAAGAAAAACAGTGTACCAAATGGCACACGTTCTTACTTTGTTACTGGCACACTTTCTTACTTCTGCGTGTCATCTTGCAGCTGCGCCCTTCGCTTCTCCCAGCTGAAAACGTCTTCAGGATCCCGTTTGCCCTTCATTCTCTTGGCAAATGGTCAACAGCTTAAATTACTAGAAAATCCAAGAGGTCTACAGTCAAAAAAAGTAGCAACGAGAGTGCAGAAAAAGTCGGGTGGCAGGTGAAACCCCCAATTTCCAACAGCGCAAAGCCGCGAAATGTTCACGGGGTTTCGCGTACAGGCTTTTCGTGTTCTTCTGCAGATGCTTTGCCTGTAAAGCAGTGGCCCCGATACTCCCGTAGCACCTCTTCGCGGGTTGCAGGGTGGAAAGGAAGGGGTTGGGGTGGTCTTCTTTGGATGGGGAGGGGGGAGAAAAGGTTATTCACACAACGCTGCGTCCTCTTGTTTTGGAATAAAAAGGGGGGGTAAACCTTAGTTTAATGTTTAGGCAGAGCACTGCCTCTCATGCATGGTTGGGGGGGGGGGGGGTGCATCTCCAACATGTTTTCCGGGGGGTGATGCTATGACGCCGCCGTCAGACTCCAGCAGTCAACCGCCGACCGTGAAATTTGGGGGTTCGGATGCAGGGACTAACTGCGGCGACGGTCTGCCTTCGTCGCACACGCCAAAGCCAGCAAGACAGCACCAGGCAGATTCACACGGCCGAAACTCCCTCCAGGCCAGGGTGAGTGTTGCGGACTCGTCTTACGTGGCGCCCCCCTTAGCGAGAGTGTGTCCACAGGCCGGTGTGAGTGTTGCGGACTCGTTTTAATGTGGCGCTCCAGTGTATCCACAGGCCAGGGTGAGAGTTGCGGACTCGTTTTAATGTGGCGCACCAGTGTGTTTACAGGCCAGGGTGAGAGTTGCGGACTCGTTTTAATGTGGCGCTCCAGTGTATCCACAGGCCAGGGTGAGAGTTGCGGACCCGTTTTAATGTGGCGCACCAGTGTGTTTACAGGCCAGGGTGAGTGTTGCGGACTCGTTTTAATGTGGCGCACCAGTGTGTTTACAGGTCAGGGTGAGTGTTGCGGACTCGTTTTAATGTGGCGCTCCAGTGTGTTTACAGGCCAGGGTGAGTGTTGCGGACTCGTTTTAATGTGGCGCACCAGTGTGTTTACAGGTCAGGGTGAGTGTTGCGGACTCGTTTTAATGTGGCGCACCAGTGTGTTTACAGGTCAGGGTGAGTGTTGCGGACTCGTTTTAATGTGGCGCTCCAGTGTGTTTACAGGCCAGGGTGAGTGTTGCGGACTCGGTTTAACGTGGCGCCCCCCCTTGCTCGTTCGTCCCTCGTTGCTCGCCTTATTGGCCGCTCGCGCAGGCCTTCCGCGTTCAGCGGCCTAACCGGGTTTCGCGGTGCCTCCCTTCGTGTTCGCTCTCTGCGGGGATCTTCAGGCTTTTGCACTCTCGCAGGCCGGTGGGAGTGTGTGCGGACACACGCGGTAGCACCTACTGCCTTCCTGAAGCACGGTGCCTCCAACCCCTCCGTCTCTGAGGCTATTGGGCTCGGGGTTTAGCGCAAAGCGCTGAGCCCCCCAGGTTCGGCGTGGCAACTTGCGGTGACCACTTGACCTGTGGGCCCGTGGCTCTGCGGGAAGTCTTCTCGGAGGAAACTGGCTGCATACCCCGGTCCCCGGCGATTTGTTTAGCATTTATTGTGGTTTAGAGGTTCGGTGTTTTAGGGTCTCCGGTTGACCATTGAGGCTGTGAGGTATGCTTATACACTTTAACTACAGCTAGCCATGTTTGTGTGTACGCGTGAAACCCCTGTTTTAAGTGATTTAACACAGCAGCGATCCGACGCTTTTGTGATATAGACAGCTAGCTTGCTACCACGAAAAAGACAGGCGCTTCGTTTTGTTTGTGCGCGCCGGTTGATCGTTTTCCCACTTGTTCCTACCCTGTGTGTATTCAGGTAAGGAATTCTGATCAACCACCAAAACACGCTGCCTACGTCTTTTTAGCCTGCACAATACATTGAAGGGCCACCCACAAGATTGTTAGTACTAAAAAGAAGATCCGCAGTGTGTCTACGTCTTCCTCTTGGGCTCCCCACGGCCTCGCAAGGACGAGAGTCCAAACCAGCACGGGGGGTCGGGGAAATCTTAGAATTAATGGTACATCCTCACATGCAGTGCTTGATGTTAGCATCAAGCCTTCTTCGAAGAGGGGGAAGATGTTGTGTGTCCACTAATCACTCATCATCATCATCATCATCATCATCATCATCATCATCATCATCATCATCATCATCATCATCATCATCATCATCATCATCATCATCATCATCATCATCATCATCATCATCATCATCATCATCATCATCATCATCATCATCATCATCATCATCATCATCATCATCATCATCATCATCATCATCATCATCATCATCATCATCATCATCATCATCATCATCATCATCATCATCATCATCATCATCATCATCATCATCATCATCATCATCATCATCATCATCATCATCATCATCATCATCATCATCATCATCATCATCATCATCATCATCATCATCATCATCATCATCATCATCATCATCATCATCATCATCATCATCATCATCATCATCATCATCATCATCATCATCATCATCATCATCATCATCATCATCATCATCATCATCATCATCATCATCATCATCATCATCATCATCATCATCATCATCATCATCATCATCATCATCATCATCATCATCATCATCATCATCATCATCATCATCATCATCATCATCATCATCATCATCATCATCATCATCATCATCATCATCATCATCATCATCATCATCATCATCATCATCATCATCATCATCATCATCATCATCATCATCATCATCATCATCATCATCATCATCATCATCATCATCATCATCATCATCATCATCATCATCATCATCATCATCATCATCATCATCAGCATCATCATCATCATGATCATCATCATCATTATCATCATCATCATCATCATCATCATCATTAGTTTTGCATCTGCCGCGGTTGTGCGAGTGACGAGCTCTTACTTTTTCCTTCTTTCAGAAGGAACCAAATAGAATCCATCTCTAATTCATGGTGGGGCTGGATGTCGACGCATCAAACTTTTTTAGAGCGTGCAAGTTTGCTTTGATGGTGTGATCCACTCTGGAGTTTTTCCGGGTTTGTGCCGGGTTTGTACCGGGGGGGGGGGGGGGGGGGGGGGCGGGGGGGGGGGGGTCCGGGTTTTTTATTTTTCTCTCCCCAGCACCCGCTAGCACCCTTGGTCGTGGAGATTTCAGGCTTCGCGGTGGATTTTGCCACGTTTCATGATCGTCTGGTGCTCGTGGGGGTTTGTCCCGCACTTTGCGGTCCCTCGCCCTTCTGTCATAATCAGCCTACGGGCTTCGGTATCGTGTATATTTTGTCGGTTTGAGGCCCCTTCCGTAGCTTGGAAAACGGAAAGAGAAGCAAGCATCTCCATCGATTCAGAACGAGGGACAGAAGTTCCCACGCTCAACCCGCTCGGCTGTGCCATCGGAACAGAAGTCGGCAACAAGCGGTTCGGACGGGCGGGTTCCCCGCCCATCAAGTACAACCGGTTTTCCCTCTCGCCTAGAAGGTGCTGTCGGATGGCTAAAGATGGCCTGAGCAGACTGCTACCTTTGGTTCCGCATCCTTTCAAACTGTGGCTGACCAAGCCGCTGTTTGAGCTCTGCAGGGGTTTCGATGCACTCCAAAATGCGGGTACCAACAGCCCCGGCAGCTGGGAGGAATGGCTACCGAGCATGGGTGCGTGGCGTTCGTGGACGCGCAACTGCATGCAAACAAGCGTCACGCAATTAGCAGAGGCAGGTCACCACTCGTTCTGCAGTGGAGTTAGCATTAGCTCAATGTGTCGGGAGCAGTAGTTGTCGACTGAAAAGTACCGCGGATGCAGAACATCGATGCAGACGATGATGCCGCAAATGCAGCTTTCTGCGAGCAGGCAAGATGGCAAGCGAGAGAGCGTGCCATACCCCAGGCAGGTCGCTCGAAAACGGCGACCCGAAATGGAAAATTCACCCCCAGGAACAATACCCAGCGGACTGGAAGCGCAGGCAGGCCCGGATGGAAGCATGAGGTGAAGCAGATGGGACAGAGGAGCGGAAAAACGGGGCCGCACCAGTGGCAGACCCGGACGTTGGGGTTAAACAATCGAAGAAGAAGTGTAAAGACGAGGAAACACCGACTCGGGCACACCGGCCGAGAACAGCCAATCATGGAACCCAGGGCACAATGGAGGCTACGGCGCGGTGGTGAAGTAACGAAGCTCGCTCGCTAGCATCCGGCAAGAGCCAGCATGACACATGAATTTGGAATTGATGCTTCATTTGGAAACAGCGAGGGCAGAGGGTTAATCTGCTTGTACTAGGCTCCTCGGTTCCCGTAGTATCGGGGGAGTTTGAGGCAATTGCTGGCTTGTGGTCGGTTGTAGTCCGTTGCGTCAAGCACAACCGGGCTTGCCCTCTGGAGGCTTTGGAAAATAGTGGTTCCTGTCTGTCAGAGATGTGCATTCAGCGCTGCAATGGCAAAGCATTCCAGGTACCTTCTGCGGTGGACCTACATATTAATTGGTGTTGGTTTTTACTCGACAGGACCCTGGTGCCGTCGGTTTAGCTTGATTGCAGCGATCACCTGCCATAACCTGAAGGGGTAGTGCAAAATAAAAAATCGGACCCCCCTTGAGTTTTTCCGGGTTCGTGCCGGGTTTGCACCGGGCATATGGATCACACCAATTTGATTTTTTTTTTTTTTTTTTGCAAGCGAAGAAGTGTGCAGGCTTGGCATTTTCTATTACTTTCAGACTCGTGCCCTTAGTGACAATAATTCTGGACTTTGAGGTGCCATAAAGGAAGTGGGGAGGGGAAACGGGGGGACTACCCAAAGCATTTCCATGCGTTGTAAAACGCGATCGCTCTCAGTCGTACCAGGCTGCCAGGCTACGTTTGCCTTTTTAGAGTTATAGTTCGCTTGATAATCCGGAATTTTAAAGTCTCCGGGTGACCTTCTTCGAATGGGTTCTTTTAAAGCTAATACGTACTGGGTGGGTTTGGGGGGGGCATGCTTGGCTTCTTTCGAGTACTTTACTTGCTCGCTTTGGCGAGTCAGGTTCGAAACAATTTGTGACCGACACCAAGTTCTCGCCAGGATAGGTGAGTGTTCTTGGGCTCCCACGTATTACAAGTTGAGCAGGAGTTGCCTGTAAACCGTACCGGTCCATTGTCCGCACCATGGCTCTAAGTAGAGGTTGTGCTTTTAGAAAGAAAGTTTCGCTTGAACGTCGGGGGTTCAGAGTCACCGGGTGACTGTCGGCAACAGGAATATCCTTTAAACGCTGCGTGATCTCGAGGCGGTTTCACCTGGGAAGAGCATACCGCTGTTGCTGATCGTTGGTGGCCTCGGTCGGTATGCACATACCTTACACGAGGCAGGCCCTTCTCAAGATTGGGGGTTATTATGAGTACACGAACCACAACATGTATACACTGGTGATATACCTACCCATAACGGGGTACCCACCTCCTCTGACCGTCGATATCGGGGTCCTGGGATCTGTGTAAATATACTACGCGCGCGCGCGTAGGCCGCAGACACAAGCGTATTCGGTCCCGAGGTCGGGATCTTACACGAGGCAGGCTCTTCTCAAGATTGGGTTATTATGAGTACACGAACCACAACTAGCGCACTTCGGTACCGTATAATTTACTCGCGGTGATGCTGTTGTAGTTTGGCGCGAGTAGAGTACTCTGTATCGATACAATTGGGCCCTCTGCTTTTTTCCCCACCACGGTGTTTGTGCGCGCCTCGTTCTTCGCCTCGGGTTTTGCACGTGAACGCAGACCATTCCAAAGTTAGAGTTCACCAGTGAGGCCTTTGGACGGGGATTTTGAGCCCTGTTGCAGTGTGAGCACAACTTTTTTTGGAGTGAAAGTTCGCTTTGAACTCCGAGGTTTGAAGTCTCCGGGTGACCTTCGTCGTTATGGGAAGATATCCCTGCTGTGCTCTGAGTGTTCTTAAGAGTGTGGTGGCTACACGAGGTAAGAGAATCGGTGTGTACCTTTGTTGTTGATCATTTCTTGGTGGTTTCGGCCATTACTTACGTTAGGCCCTCCTCAGTGTGGTGCCGTAGTAGGTAACACTGTCTGTCTTTTTGGAACCGTATGACCGTCTCTTTTCATGTACTTTGTGCCACCCTTCCTTCCTCGTCCGGAGAGGTCCCGGCCAAAAAATATACTCGAACCGTTTCATATTTTCTTGCTTTTTCAAATTCTTTTCTTTTTGGGTGGTGAGCTTGACGCTTTACGAAGGCTTCGGGAACGAGAAGAAAAACAAACGAAAGACTGCCTGAAAACCGGATTTTTCATTTTGGACGAGACCTTAGGTGGGGGGTAAGAGTCGGATGCACCTGCACTGAAGCCACTTTTCGCGTTTCAGAGTAAAGAGTTCGCTTGAAACACCGGCGATATGGAAAGATGTCTTTAAGCTCTGCGTGTACTAAATGGTGGGTACATGAGGTAACAGTATCGGTGTACCGCTGCTGCTGATCGTTGGTGGCTTCGGCAAAGCGGCCCTTCCGGGGTCACCTAGCGAAGTCTGGCACAGTGTGGTAGTCATTCGCATGCAAATGACTTCACCCCCAACGCAAGAAAAGCGCCGCGGACACACCAACCGCAGGGTGTCTCCAAGGCGGCGGGAAACCTGCAGCCGTCCGAGTGTCCGATGAACCCCTTGTCAGTATCACCCATACATGTCTTACATACGGGAGGCCCTCCTCAGTATGGTGGCAGTATTCTTGGTACGTTGGGTCTTGAGATTAACCCGTGTAGCACTTTCAGGTACCGTCAGAGCATGTGTCCTAAGAAGGTCAAAATCATGCGCAGTCCGCCAATCAGACGACGTCTCGTCGGACGACGAAATAGAAGTACGTCCACTTGATCGAAATGAGGGAACGGAAAAATGCGCAAGCGGGAAAGCGAAGATTCCTGGATTTCGAACTGGTCGCTAGCTCTACTCTTTTTTGTTCTTCTCGCGTGCAGGCCCGCACTGCAGGGTATAACCTCTCTGAGAGGTTTCCTGTAAGAGCACTTTTTCATCGGCTTCGTATTGTGTTTCCGACGATCGTACATTTTTTTAGACTGTTTCTTGTAGTAAGCGGTCATTTTTTTTATTTTTATGTGCAACTGTTGTTCCGAAAATGTTCCTGTCAGTGCAGTGTTCGAGGGACTGCCTTGTGCTCATTTCGAAGGAGGCTAGAGGGGGAGAAAACAATACAACTACAAAAGTGTCTTTTTTGTTTGGAATGCTTACCCACTAAACCCAAATTTACCTGTGTTTCGTGTGGGCTACAGCACATTTACCTCCTTTGATCTATCGCAACTGGCAGTCTCCTCAAGCATTTCCTACAAAGCAGGTGCTTATACAAAAAAAATAAGTTAACATCGGCTTCTTTCTCCCGTGCAGTTGGTTCTGTGTGCACACAGGGATGTTCAGTTGGTTTGGGTGCTTGAAGCTCTTCGCACGCTGCCACGGCAGCAGTATTGGAGTGTCTCAGCCAGAAAAAGAGCTGCTGCCACGACGGGGGTCAGCCTGGCCGCAGCTTCCTGTTTGAATGTGGTGTTCGCCACGTTGATGGAGCACCTTGTTTCCGGAAGCGTTGCTGAACCCAGGGATGACCAGGTAGTTTTGGGTGCTTGAGGCTCTTCGCACGCTTCCTGCTGGGAGCAGTATTGGAGAGTATCAGCCAGGGGGAGAAAAAAAAGAGCTGTATTCACGAGGGGGCGGGAAATCTTGGTTTAGGCAGGACACTGCCTCTCGTGCACGTTTGATGCAGGCATCAAACTCTTCTTCGAAGGAAAAAGAGCCGCATGCACGAGGGGGGAGTGGGGGGGACGAAATACGGCCTCAGTCTGTTAAAGAGGGAGTCCCTTGTTTCCGGAAGCGCTCTGATCTGGCAGGCAAGAAGTAGCCCGTTTCATGCGAGCCCATGTCCGAGGAGAGCCTGCCAACTCGGGCTTGGCACTTGCGTTTACCAGGGTTCAATCAAGTAACCCCGAGCGCACGCTAAGATTTGAAGACAGGCCGAGGAGACTATTTCCGCAATCCTCCAAGCATTCCTCTTTTGGTTCCAGCTACCCTGAGAGTAACTTCGGAACCCGGGAGTTTGTAGCTTCCTCACCCCAATACAAGCTTTGCATGCCACCAAAAGCGGGCTTTGAACTGTGTAGCTGTGAAGAACGTTGAAGTATGGCTAAAACAAAGAAAGTTTCTGCACGTCCTCATTCCCATCCTTCGCACAGTGGAGTCCAGTCTCAGTAGGAGAAAATAAGTGCATGACCGAGGCACAAAACTTAAGAAGTGTGAAAACGAGTTTTTGCCCAGAGGCTTTTCGTGTTATTCTGCAGATATACTTTGAGAAGATGTCTAGGTTTTCTTACGTCCTCTCAACCATGCTTTAAGTGCGCAAATGGTGTCAGCCGAAGCTGGTGAAGCTTCGGATGAAAAAAGCGGGTGTTGCACCCGCTTCTTAACTCCAGCTTCCGAAGGCTGGACTTCACTGTGTGTTTCCAAATGTTTCCGCTCGACGAAAGTGACTGGGACATGTGCTTGCTTTCGACCAGGTCTGGAATTGCGTGGAGATGCATTTGATGGTCTATCGCGGCCCGACCAAACTCACACCATCTGAACCTCTACGGTGTATCAGGAGGGGATGGACCGAGTGTGCGGTTCCCGATGCCTCCCCGGTCTCACGAACGACTCAGAAGAGTTGCTAGCCGGCATGATTGTCGCCACCGTCACAACGCGCGTGCGAATCCATGCGTCGCATGCACTCACAAGAACTCAAATGCGAAAAGGTAGGAGCGCGGACCAGGAGCCTCTTCTCCACCCTTCCTTTCGGTCGGTGATGCCTTGACGCGTGCGTAAAGCATGCACTTAAGTCGTGACATGTGTTCGGAAACGCGACGCGTTCGGATTGTCTCGTGGCTTGCAAGCGCGATTCGTTGGGTGGGTAAGCCTCTCGTTTTGAACGTGTGTGAGCACCGCTTTCAACCCGGCCCACGTTTTACACGGTAAGCGCAACAATTTCCGGCCTCGTTAGCTTCGGCCTCATTGAGTAATGATGAAGTACCGCTACTACGACCAAGGTCTGCTCTCATCCGCGCTTGGCTCACGTCCTCAGAAAAGGGGGAAACGGGGTTTCCGTGCATCACCCCTCTTGCATCTCGCATGGTGAGCCGGGGGACACAGTTTTTTGGTACGTCAGAACGTACTCTGCTCCGCCTACGTGCAGGGTTCCTTGTTCCGTCTGTTTTCTCCTGTGGACTACGCACACTCTCGTCCATCCCCGAACAGCTAACACGCGATACGCGAAACGTATCAGGTGCGTGATTCGAAGCGCGCGTCCAAAAAACACCACTGCCGGCGTACGGGCGGAGCGAGGATGGGAGAGTCTATTGCCCGCCAAATGGAGGGTGCGCGATATACTTTGCCTCAAGCGCTTCGGTGGCCGATTTTCGCTTGCTCGGGTCGGCGGCCTGTTGTTGTTGTGATTTGCTTCTGGGTGTCAGTCTGTTTTCCGCGATGTAGGAAGCGGAAAGCTTAGATACCCCGTTCCGCAGGTTGCCCTACAAACCGGATACCCGTTGAACACTGGTTCAGACTTGGGCACTATCTTCACAGTTCAGCGTGTATTCATACACTAGCTCTAGGCAGGCTCGAGTCTAGCTCACTCAAAAAGACAAGCATACTAGAAGATCCATCAGCAGCTCACTGCCAGTCACGCCAAGCTTGTTTTGGTAACAGTCCTTCTGCAACACGGTTTTCGCCTGTGAGAGGGGGAGGAAGCTTATGTCTAGGTTTTAGTCTGTATTTTGCCTTCAACAACGCAACAGCTGTGCAGTTTAGCCACAACATGAACGTGGAAGTTCGACGGACTGGAATACAGCAGGGATCGTGGCGGACACTGCGGCAGACGGATAACGGTACGCACCGGCAGCAGCACTGCCGCCAAAAAAAACGATCAGATCAACTTGTGAAGAAGGGGTCGCGTTCCTCGACACCGTGTACGACATGTACTATGTGCGTGGTTAGTGGGTCCACAAGTTGCAGAGCACCGGTGTGAAAATCACCAGCGCTTCAGGCTTTTGTCAAAAACTACAAGGACTTCGACTCGAGTGTATCACTCATTCCACGAAAAAGTGTCACAGATTTTCCGTCTGAAAAGCAGCCCGTCTTGGGTCAAAATTTTGGAATTTTTGGGAAACTTTTTTTTGGGATGGAAAGAGCTATCCCTGGCGACTATGGGCAAGCAATCAGCTCGCGTGGCGACCAAAATGGGCAGACTCGCACAAGGCTTTTGTGACAAGTCTCCAGAGTTGCAATAGTAATAGAATGGAATAAAAGTTTGGGGGTAGTAATAGAATGGTATAAAAGTTTGGGGGTCGTAATAGAATGGTATAAAAGTTTGGGGGTAGTAATAGAATGGTATAAAAGTTTGAAATAGTAATAGAATGGGCAAAAAAAGTTTCAAACGTCATATTTAGGACTTCACCTCGCGGGACGACCGAAAATTGCGGAAAACAGCAAAAAAACGCACAGAAAATTGTGCTTTTTCGAAAAAAATGGACGGGCGAATGGCCCAAAAGTGGAAAAACTATCGGTTCCCATTTGACAATGTCTGGGCTGTCCAATCGCGCTCCAGCTGCCCTGCGGAAGTGAAAGGCGGTGTGGCTTTTGTGTACACAAAATTACACATTGTGTACACAAAATTACACAAAGCATTACACAAAATTACACAAAAAAATACACAAAATTACACAAAGCATTACACAAGAATTACACAAGAATTACACAAAGGATTTCACAGTGTATTTGGGTTCGAAATCGCTTTCGGAACCTTTTTCGCGACATTCCCGTCACATTTTGGCCTCAGCTTTGCCCCGTGAGTGAATTTGGATGTCTTTCGAGAAATTCACAGCTGGCAGACGAGTCTTCCCCACCACCACCACCACCACATCAGACTTTAGCCACCTCCTTGTCACGAACTTTCCTGCACGGCCAACCTTAATAAGGTCCTTATCGAGGCATCGTTTCAAGGAGAATGGCTTGCACTGAATTTGCCTCACTGGCCGCGGTAGCCTATGTGCGTACTGAGTAGGTTCGGGTGTCAAGAAGAGTGAGAGTGTGAATCGACATCAATGATGGACGACTCCAGCCCATTACACAAAATTACACAAAGCATTACACAAAGCATTACACAAAATTACACAAAAAATTACACAAAATTACACAAAGCATAACACAAAAGTACACAAAAATTACACAAAGGATTTCACAGTGTATTGGGACTCGAAATCGCTTTCGGAACCTTTTTCGAGACTTTCCCGTCACATTTTGGTCTCAGCTTTGCCCCGTGAGTGAATTTGAAAGTCTTTCGAGAAATTTGACAGCTGGCAGACGAGTCTTCCACCACACCAGGCGTTAGCCACCATCCTTGTCGCGAGCCTTTGTGCGCGGCCAACCTTAGTAAGGCCCTTACAGTGTATTGTAGGTCTGCACCGTTTCAAAGAGAACGGCTTGCACTGATTTTGCCCCACTGGGCCGACGTGCATACTAAGTAGGCTTGGGTGTCAAGAAGATTGTGAATCGACATCATTACTACTGTAGTTACTGGCTCACATGGTTGAAGGGTGGCGAAGAAACTCTTTTTGGTTCGACTCATGGTTCCGGGGCCGTTGAGGTTGTCGCTTCATTGCGAAGCTACTCAGCCTTCGAGGTCGCCCGTGCCAGGTGGGACGGAGTCGGCGCCACGTTCCGGAGCTGCACCGAGTGAGCATCGCAGTTGCAGGCGAAATCCGGAGGAGCCGTTGACCTGGACAGGAAGGTGCATCATCGTGCGCGGTGGGGGCGTGCTATCATTCAACGAAGAAGAAAACGGGGTTTACCTAAAGGCAAATAAACGCTGAGAAAGTGGCACCGAAGAGCCTCGCCGGCGGCATTACCTCCGAATCGAGTGAAGCGCGAGAACGTGGTGCTGGCTACCGGAAAGACCAGAAGGTGCAGAAAAGCGCGGGAACCAGAATTGAGAGCGAAGGTTGGAATAACGGCACCTGCGCGAGCAATGAAGCGACGACAACGAAGTTGATCATGACGAGATGAGCACAACACTTCACGTGCAAAGAGGTGACTGCGAAGCCGGCGATAGACTATCGCCGCAGATGTCGGGAGGATCGAGGCACGCCGCTCGGGAGCCCGCTCAGCCCGAGCGGAGCGCCAGGTCTCCGAGTAGTGGCAGTGTTTGCTCGAGCAACGACGGCGGCCTGTCTCGAACCGACAATCTATAGATAGATCCATCCGACGTAGTCTTTCGCGGCGAATCACGCCACTGGGAGTTGTGGCACAGCGGCTATGCGGGGTACGTCACGTTCTTGTTTCGATTGTTCGTGCTGTGCGCGAAGGCGAGTAGAGGGTGATTTTCTACTCGATGCGAACTTCTGCAGCGACGTGCTGTGCACACACTGAGCTGTTCCGGATACTACATACGTAGTATGGGCCCTGGGGGGAAAGATAGGTTGGTTGCTTGGCTTGTCCGTATGCAGGCACTGACTTTTCCCGTTTAGGCCTTCAGCTGTTCCGAACGGTGCCTACTACACATTACTAACGTAACTTACACGCACTCGTTGCTCGCCTGTGTCCTTCAGCCGGGGCTCAGGTTCTGGCGGCTGCTTGCGAGCTTCGAGTGGCACTGCGGCTTTCGCCACGCTATCCGAAAAGGCGAAGGGGGGCAGTGCTCAGTTTCCGTGCGGCACTGCGGCTTCATGTTCGTGCTCTGCGCAGAGCCGAGTAGGTTGGTATACGCAGCGAACTTTTTGCAGTGACGTGCTGTGTGTTCACACTGAAGTGTCCGAATCGGTCGAGTGATCATCACGCACTGTCTCAGCATAACTGGGTGTTGGATACGTGATGCTCGTTCTCGGGTCCGAGAACGAGCATCACGTATCGCGAGTTGAATCGCATGGTTCTGAAGAAGGATTTCCCGATCAATGGATCTTCAACAACAGCGACTGATCTTGAGAACTTGCCCTCCCGGACCGGGCCCACGTCCCCCCAGGATTCCTTCGCAATGAAGCGACAACCTCAACGGTCCCAGAACCGTGAGTCGAACCAAAAAGAGTTTCCCTTCAACCATGTGAGCCACTACAGTAGTGGTATGTATGTCCTTGGACAGAGTGAGCCAATGCCTCTCATCTCACCTTTAAGACACGGCTGTGCCACGCATGCTCTTGACAGAAGCTAGCATCCGGCATTGTGCATGCGTGTTACCGTCGTTGGTATTGACAAGGGACTTCATCGGTCGCTCGAGTGAGCTTCGCTACTTCACCGCCGTAGGTTCCCCTGCCCTTCGTTTTTGGACTTCTCCGGTTTCGCACGATCATTGACGATTCCCAACGCCCGGTCTTCCCTTGGTGCACGGCTCGCGTCCCGTCTCTCGCGCTTTCACTTCGTGTTTCCATCGGGTGCCATTCCGATGAGTAGTGCCTGTGGGCGGAACCTGCCGTACGAGGTGGCAGCTTTGCGGAGTCGCCTGCGGCACGGCGCGCACCTTTTCACCGGCCTTCCTCGCTGTCTGCTCTCGTGCGTGGGGCCTTGTGTTCAGCGGCCGTGATCCCGCCTCTCCAGTAACTACAGTTGTGGCAGGACCTTCGCCACAGGCTTCGGCACATCCGGAGAGAGAAGTTCCGGGTAGAAGAATTCTGCGCAAGATCTTTCCAGCGCCCCTTTCTGACTCAGAGTCACACGGAAGTGTTCGTTCTTGTAGATAACAACGAGGTCACGTTGGGTCTCGCCTGCGGCCTGGGCTCCTGAGGCTGGAGTCGTCCATCATTGTTGTCGATTCACACTCTCACTCTTCTTGACACCCGAGCCTACTCAGTACGCACATAGGCTACTGCGCGGCCAGTGAGGCAAATTCAGTGCAAGCCATTCTCCTTGAAACGATGCCTCGATAAGGACCTTATTAAGGTTGGCCGTGCAGGAAAGTTCGTGACAAGGAGGTGGCTAAAGTCTGATGTGGTGGTGGTGGTGGTGGGGAAGACTCGTCTGCCAGCTGTCAAATTTCTCGAAAGACATCCAAATTCACTCACGGGGCAAAGCTGAGGCCAAAATGTGACGGGAATGTCGCGAAAAAGGTTCCGAAAGCGATTTCGAGCCCAAATACACTGTGAAATCCTTTGTGTAATTCTTGTGTAATTTTTTGTGTAATTTTGTGTAATGCTTTGTGTAATTTTGTGTACACGATGTGTAATTTTGTGTACACAAAAGCCACACTGCTCGAGACAGTGTGGGCCCGGAGCCCCGGGCTGGAGCTCTCATTGCACTCCAGAGCCCCGGGCTGAGTCAGGTATTTGGCCGGTACCACCACTTACCAACACTTGGGCAGATGCTGCAGCGTGGACTGCCGAAGCCACCGTTTAGACCAGTCACTCCCCATCGGACGGGGCCCCCCAAAGCCCCTCGGGGCCTCCTGGGGATTCGCCACAAGAAGAACGCACTCACCTGCCCTTTGGAAGATAGTGGAGACCATTGTCAAAGACCGCCCCACGTTCCTCCATCGATGGACTCCTCAGTCCGGAGGCTTCCGGGTAGGGAGAGGCACAGAGAAGCAGCTCTACACCGCAATCAACCGGAAAAAAGGCCGATTCACATGCTGCTCGTCTTCGACCTGGCGCGCGCTTTCGACGGGCAGCACGCTCCCGACAGGCGGGACTCCCGGGAAGAGCACGCCGCTCAGCACGAATCAAAAACGCAGTCCGGCCACTAAAGCAGTAAAGTAGTGAGCGATCTACGACAAAACGTGGTCACGGAATCGTGTGAGCGGCCTGCAGATGCAGGTACTGGGTGGTCGTTCGGTAAGGTCACACTCGTCTGCCGAAACCCTTGTAGGCTTCAAATTGAAGTCAATGGCCGGCAGCTCGAAGAAAGTCTCCGTTCCCAGCTGAGTCATCACCTGTTCAAGACTGCTGGATCTGGCGAAACGCCGACTGAACCCGGAGGCCTTGCCGATCCTTACCGCACCCCAGACTCTGCAGACGTCGCCGCCACCGCGCTACGAACGCGTGGCTGTCACTCCGCTGTGCTTGTTCCGCGGCACTGCTGCCGGCAGCCACACTCGGTTTTCACAAACCGAGGAGTTCATCCAAATTATGATCAAGGAAACAATACGAGACGTGTCACGAAACTTTAGCCTGCAACGCAGCACACGTTGAGCCGTGCGGGGTGCTGCGGGTGACTGTACTAGTAGTACAGAACAGTGTGGGGGCTGGCACCGGTGCTGGTCGGTGCCCGGGAACAGTAGGGTCGGGTCGTAGGGTGCACGCATGCCCGACCCTACTGTAGACTTCTTGGGAAATCGTGATGACTCCGTTTCGTCGTTCGACTGTTTTCTTTTGCCTAACGGCCTTCGACAAAGCTTCGTGGTGGTTGGTGATTTGCAACTTGACTGCTACAGTTGGCAGCCCGGGGCCGGGTCTGGACGTACCGATTCGTAGCCGGATGATGCATCTCTGCTGGGAGTGCCGCCCACTGTGAGTGCGGCTCAGCATTGAGTTCTTTTAAGTACATGAACCACATGGATTAGCATGCACTGGACTGGCGGCTCAGCAGTGAACTCAGGCGCGGCTCAGTACTACGACTCCTTGCGCAGACCTCTCAAGACCGAACTGATGCTGATGCAGAATGTCGGGCAGAAAGCTACTCTTGGTGAAAGACTCCAGGTGCAGCCACGGTCCGGCTGTCTTACTGTCCTGCCCGTACACAAAGCTAAGGATACGCACGTGTTTTTGTATTGACCAAGTTTGGAAGTCCCACACAGGCCGGTGCCGGGGCTCAACCTCGCGCGGAGAGCCCCGCGGCGGCACTGGAATGGATCTACTGTTGAAACGTTGAAACAGTAGAAAGTGCCCCCCTGTTGTAGTCCATTCTCAGCCCGGAGAAAAAAAGAGCCCCGGCACCGGCCAGCCCCCCAGACCGTGTCAGGGGCGGCCGATTTCCTTGGTTGTTTTCAAAGTGCGCACCCGAAAAACAACCCATTCTTGGGCCAGCTCAGCCCCGAAGCCCCGGGGCAGTGTGAGACTTAGCTATAGCTAGCTGATAGCTAGCTATAGCTAGCTAGCTATAGCTGAAAATAGCTAAAATAGCTGACTGAGCATTTTCAACGGAAATGTCACTATTCCGACTATTTTCTCGGATTTTGTGCCGTTTTCCACAGTTTACCGGGATTTTTCAGGCAGATGATCAGCATGAGGTTCACCGTGCTACCCCCCCCCCCCCTTCATCGGGCTTCCCCCCTTAGACTACTGCACAGTAGGACTGGACCTGGGTCTGGCTTGCTGCACTCTGGCAGTCTCTGCTAACAATGCTGGTTAGCTTGTATCAAAGTGCCTGGGGGGAAACCCGACGCACCACAAACAATCCTTTTCATTTCCGGGTCCATTTCTCGCATCGGAGCTGATCGCGAGCAGGAATTCGAAAAAAGTCTGCCACGTGGAGTCACGGTGGACCAGCCAAGAAATGTCACCAGCCAGGGATCGATTCCTGTCCTTCCCACTGCAAACCTGTGGTTTCCAAGCCCGGTGCCTGCATCTTGTAAGGACCCCCGAACCACGCACATACTGGATGGTCCCTGGTCTATTTTTCACGGATCTCTTCATCAGAGCTCATCGCGAGCAAAAAGTCGTCGAAAAAGGTCTGCTGCGTGAACCAGTAACATAATGCCACCACCAGGGGATCGATACCCGTCCTGCTCAATGCACACCGGGTGGTTTCCAAGCCCGGTGCTCTGCATCTTGTAAGAACCCACGGACCACGCACATACTGGATGGTCCCTGGTCTATTTTTCACGGATCTCTTCATCGAAGCTGATCGCGAGCAAAAAGTCGTCGAAAAAGGTCTGCTGCGTGAACCAGCAACATAATGCCACCACCAGGGGATCGATACCCGTCCTGCTCAATGCACACCGGGTGGTCTCCAAGCCCGGTGCTCTGCATCTTGTAAGAACCCACGGACCACGCACGTAGTGTCTGATTTCCGGGTCTATTTTTCACGGATCTCTTCATCGAAGCTGATCGCGAGCAAAACTTTGTCGACAAAGGTCTGCTACGCGGACCAGCAACAGAATGCCACCAGCCAGGGGATCGATACCATCCGTGTTCAATGCACACCTGATCAGGCTGGTGGTTTCTACGCCCGGTGCCCTGCAAATTGTAAAAAATTAGTATGGCGCTTCCGTTTGTTTGTGCGCACTAGCGGCTTTTCACCTGATTTGGTGAGTTGCTTTTAGTACGCTGCCAACTACTAATTTTTAGTACCAACAATGCATTGTTAACACAAAAAACTACTGACCACGCACATAGTTTTCTGTCTCCGGTCTGCTCCGGGTCTATTTTTCACGGATCTCTTCATCGGAGCTGTTCGCAAGCAAAAATTCGTCGGAAAAGGTCTGCTATGTGGACCAGCGGGAAAATGTCGCCAACCAGGGGATCGAAACCCGTTCTTCCCAGTGCACACCGGTGGTTTCCACGCCCAGTGCCCTGCATCTTGCACGGACCCACGAACAATGCACATACTTTTTCGTTTCCGGGTCTATTTTTCACAGTTCTTTTCATCGGAGCTGATTGCGAGCAAAAATTCGTCGAAAAAGGTCAGCTACATGGACCAGCGGGAAAAAGTTACCAGAGGGGGTCGATACCCGTCTTGCTCGATGCCCACCTGGGGTCAATTCCCATTCACGAGCAATCTTTAACTTTTTGCCCATTCACGAGCATGGCTTAACTTTTTGCCCATTCACGAGCATGTTTCAAACTTTTTGCCCATTCACGAGCACCTTAAGCTTTTTGCCCATTCACGAGTATGGCCTAACTTTTTGCCCATTCACGAGCATGCTCAAAACCTTTTGCCCATTCACGAGCATGCTTCAAAATATTTGCCCATTCACGAGCATGTTGCAGATCTTTTTGCCCGTTCACGAACTTTGTCTACTCACGAGCAATTCTTAACTGCACAAAGAGCGCGAAGGAAGTCTGCTGTTCTCTCCTGCAACTTGGGTCCCCAACTTGTGCCCCAAACTTGGGTCCCAAACTTGGGTCCCAAACTTGGGTCCCAAACTTGGGTCCCAAACTTGGGTCCCAAACTTGGGTCCCAAACTTGCCCAAAATCTTGGTCAGCCGACAGGACTGCAGATCTAACAATGTGGACTATAATGGCAAAATCTAAGGGCTTGGACTATAATGGCAAAATCTAAGGAACGTGGACTATAATGGCAAAACTTACTGGGGGGGGTCGAATTCAGGAGGTACCTTCAATAGAAGAGGTACCTTGAATACAAGAGGCATTTTGGACGGTTTTCTGATCGCGATGAGCTCCGATGAAGAGAACCGCGAAAAATAGACCCGGGGACCAAGAATTATGTGCGTGGTTCGTGGGTCTTTACCAGATGCGGGGCACCGGGCGTGGAACCCACAGGTTTGCAATGGAAAGGACGGAAATCGACCCACTGGTTGGTGACATTTCTTTGCAGGCCCGTGCAGCAGACCTTTTCCGGCGAATTTGTGCTCGCGTTCAGCTCCGATGAAGAGAACCGTGAAAAATAGACCCGGGGACCACAAATTACGTGCGTCTTTCAAGAAGAAGGGAGTTCCCGCGGTTTCCGGGTTTGCGGTACTTTTTTCCATTTCTTTTTCGGGAAAATTGCAGGATCGGCACGCCGAATAGAAGAGGTACCTCTTGTATTCGACCCCCCCCAGTAAGAATCGTGGACTATAATGGCAAAGTTCCCGGCTTTGCGACCGCACAGGCTCATGCCTAATATGCGGCAGCCTAACAAACCCGATGAAGAAAAAGTGGTAAAGGTGACCATGGCCATCTCCATTCTTCTCCGCGCCGGGAAGCTCCCGCACCGGCCCAGAGCTCAACCTTTTTACAAAGGGAGCCGAGGGCCAGAACAGGAACTTTGACGCGAAAAAAAATGGCGAGGGGGTGAGCCCGAGAGGGGGCATTTTAGCGGGCGAGGGGTCACCTCGCGACGAAATCTCAAAGCTTGTCTCCCTTGATTCCCAGTCAACGACAACACAATCCTGGTTCAATCCTGGTTCTGCAAGGGGTACTGTTCAGGATGTGTCTAACTTGCTCTAAGTCAGTGAGTTGCAGTAGTTCTTGGACTCGAGATTCGATTTTTCAAATGACCAAACAAGGAAACCGTACACCGCGAGAGTAGGAAAAACGTAGAAAGGGAAAGTTTTTTTATGGTAACAACCGCGGTTGTCATTATCAAAAAGTGACGGTTGGCAGCGTACTGTGGAAATTACCATACAGGTGATACACATACGCACAAACAAACGGCTGTGCGTAAATAATAAGAGCCACGTCACTTTTTTTTGACCGCACTACCCTGAGCCAAATCCTGGACGTGGTTTCAGGTGGTAAATTTGGCAAATGATCATGATCAGAAGGTCCTACTTGGGCGGTTCAGTTTCCTCACACATTGCATGTGGCTAAGAAAAAAACTCAAAGGTCGAAATACATCTGTCAGAGCAGGCCGGTGTCAATACCCAAAGTACGGTAATACCCAAAACGCCGTTTTAAACGGGCCGACTTTCATCATGGTCGGCGACGCAAAACTATTAGGAAACACTTGAAGAAGGAAACGTAATTGAGAAAAACGGGATCGTCGGAAACACAAAACAGAACTGGACAGTCATGACATGCACGACTGAGCTGTTGAGAGATCCGTATCACCGAATGGGAGCGACAGAATTGAACTGATCCTGCTCTAAGCTGAACGGCTGAAAGTTTGAACTCGCCTACACGTGTAATGTGCACTCGGTAGCTTGAGCCAATTTGACTTATGGCAAGTTATGCTTGAATTCTCGTGATTGGGCAAAAAAAATAAGAATACTCGTGAAGGGCAAAAAGTTTTGAGCATGCTCGTGAATGGGCAAAAAGTTTTGAGCATGCTCGTGAATGGGCAAAAAGTTTGAAGCATGCTCGTGAATGGGCAAAAAGTTAGGCTATGCTCGTGAATGGGCTAAAACTATTGAGGAATGCTCGTGAATGGGCTAAAAAAAAAATCATGCTCGTGAATGGGAATGGCAGTGCTCGTGAATGGGCGAAAAGTTAAAACATGCTCGTGAATGGGCAAAAACTTCGAGAATGCTCGTGAATGGGCGAAAAGTTCAAGCATGCTCGTGAATGGGCAAAAAGTTTTGAGAATGCTCGTGAATGGGATTTGACCCGCCCGCCTGGTGGTTTCCACACCCGGTGCCCTGCATCATGCACGGACCCACGAACCACGCGCATACTTTTCGTTTTCGGGTCTATTTTTCACGGATCTCTTCATTGCAGCTGATCGCGAGCTAAAATTCGTCGAAAAAGGCCTGCCGCGTGGTCCGGCGGAAAAATGCCACCACCCAGGGGATCGATTCCCGTCCTTCTCACACGTGGCGGCTTCCACGCCCGGCGCCCTGCAACTTGTAAAGGGCCCCGAACCACGCACATAGTTTTTCGTCTCCGGGTCTATTTTTCACGGATCTCTTCATCGGAGCTGAAAACGAGCAAAAACTCGTCAAAAAAGGTTTGCTACTTGGACCAGCGGGAAAATGTCACCAGCCAGGAAATCGATACCCTGCACACGCCGTGACACGGCCCGGAGAGGGCGGGGGGGGGTACCAGGGGGGGGGTTGGGCGACTCTGAAAACGAGAACGAGGCAGAAAGTCTGGTTTCGTCGCAATTTTTTTGCATTTTTGGGCACCTACCTGAGGTTTTCTGACGAAAAAGACGTGAACATATTTTCAGTCGTCTGGGCAGCTATTTTAGCTATTTTTAGCTATAAATAGCTAAAAATAGCTAGCTGGCCAAATAGCTAGCTAAGTCTCACACTGCCCGGGGCCAGCCTCCACACAATTTTCGGGCACATTTCGAAAACAATCTTCGACCGGAAAAATGTCATGGGCGGGGTTCGAACGCATAGCATTGCGAGGAAAAAAAAAAGCTTGCCCGGCTCTTTCCAAAAACAATACACTTTTTTCATGAAGAAAAGCCGGGTTGGCTCGAATAGAGGCTATTCACATTGCATGTTCATAGGACCTCCAGTCTCGAATCATGCTCGTGAATGGGAATGGCAGTCCTCGTGAATGGGCGAAAAGTTAAAACATGCTCGTGAATGGGCAAAAACTTCGAGAATGCTCGTGAATGGGCGAAAAGTTCAAGCATGCTCGTGAATGGGATTTGACCCAATAGAGGCTATTCACATTGCATGTTCATAGGACCTAAGTTCGGGCGTTGCTAAGTTCGGGCGTTGCTAAGTTCTGGTGCTAAGCGCTCAGGCTGCGCTGGTACTAAAAAAAAGTTCCGGCACGAGCGAAGTTCGGCCAGGGTGGTAAAGTCCGGTGAAGCCAAGGTCGGTGCTCGTGCCCGGGGGGGGACACCCCCCCCGACCCACCGAGTACGGGAAAAGTTTGGCGCTGGTACCCGGGTTTGCGCCCCCCCGGACCCCCCCGCCGCCCCCCGGCGAAGCAGAGTTCGGGCGCAGCTAAGTTCAGACGATAATAAGTTCGAGTGATGCTAAGTTCGGGCGCAGCTAAGTTCTGGTGAAGCAAAGTTCGGGCGCAGCTGAGTTCGGGCGAAGCAACGCTCGGGCGAAGCTATGTTCTGGCGAAGCAAAGTTCGGGCGCTGCAAAATTCGGGCGATGCTAAATTCTGGTACGGGCGCAGCTGAGTTCGGATTGCAGCACCCCACTGAGGGAATTTGTGTACAGAGGAGGTGCGGAAGTGCACGTACGAACAACACAGGTAGTGGGTTGTTTCTCCTAGCTATCCGTTGGATTTTTAATTTAAGAAATTGCCATGTCGTCTCCTTTGCCCGACCAGGAGAAATTTGAGCAGCGATTTCCTGCAGCTTTGCGGGATGCGTGGTTTGAGGTAGTTGGCAAAGAAGCTGGCGCGAAGTTGTGTGGACGAACCGACGAGATGACGAGATGGTGCACGCAAAACTTTGGTGCATGTCATGAAGGGACAGTCGAAGGGGTGCGCCGTGTCGCCGTGGAATTTCTGAAGGCGCCGCATCCGGCATTGGCTCCCCTAGACATGGGTAAGCTGCTGCTGTTGTTGATTAACGGGGAGAAGGAAAAGCCTGATCTGTTGCAGCAGGCGATGCTGAAACACGGCTTCACGAACTATGTTCGGCCGCCAGTTCCGGTTCACCCCCCGTCGTTTTCACATCCGTTGCCGGTTCATGTCCCGTCTTCCTCTTCGTCCGCCGACGCGGTGCCGGTCGACTCCCAGTGGCGAAGTCTGTTTGAGCAACAGCAACAGCAATTGCAGCTGCAGCAGCAACAGCAAGCCCAGATGGTTCTGCTGCTTCAGAAACTTCAGACGGATGTTCAGGGTCTTAAGGGCTCGAAAGCGACTGGTGGTGCCCCGGTTTCGGGCGAGCAACCGGATGTCGTGACTCCACGGGTTTTTCCGAAGGAGGTAAAAGAGGTTCAGGCGCTAGCTGACTTGATCTCCTCCGATCCTGATGGGCTTGTACGTGACCTCGAGATCGCGTATGTGTGCGGCCGAACGCACCTAGCCGGTGGGGAGTTACTCGAGACCAATTTCAACATGTTAAGAAGTTGGATCATGTCTGTCTCCGTCACCGCCGGCTGGATGGAGTGCCCCGATCAGCTACGGCTTGGGAACGATCTCCTCACAGCCGTGCGGATGCAGCGGCTGTATGTCGAGAAGGGCCACAGCCGGCGTGACATCATGCGCCAGATCGGGGCCCAGGCGACCGACCCACTGGACAAGGCCGAAGCGGTGTTGGACGCGAAGAAGGAGAAGAGCGGTGGCAAGAAGATGTCGTTCAAGCCGCGGACGGGAAACGCAAAGGCCGGGGGCAAATGACTGGCCGACCCCCGGCCTTTCGTAATTGTGCCAGTAGCAAATCCTCCCCACCCATCGTCAACAGCTCCCCCGATCTTCATGCAGTTCACTCCAAGAGTTGCGGTACCGCGGCGTTCTCCCCCATTGTTCCAAATGCAATCTCGACCTCAGCTAGTCGCTTCCCCATTCCGTCACAGGCTCTCGGGGACCCTTCCCATTTCGACTCCGACGGAACTTCCCAACACCCAAATTGGGCAGGCGGTACATCAGCTGGTGGCGAAGGAGGCGCTTGGAGGCACACGCCGTACTGGTACGACACAGGAGGCTTCAATCACGGTGGCGGAGGCATGTTCTCGGCTTGTAGGCCATGTGGAGAAGATGTGGGCGCACTCGACGCTGAAAGAGCGACGAAACCTCTGGCGCCGGTTGCAAACTTGGACGTCTGCCAGAGGGCTCCCGATGAATGCCGATTCGGCTTGCCTCTTCGTGGCAGCGACGGGAGTTCGACCACAGGGTCTTCTGGGTTACTCGAAGGCCCTGTCCGCTTCGTTCGGGGCGATGGGCCTGACCAACCAGCCGCTCCGGACGATGGCTGCTGCACTACGTGGGGCGGGGGCGTCAGTTCCGGAAAACCAGGCGCTCCCGATGGACAGAGAGAGGCTGTTGACGTGGGCTTCACGACAAACCCCAGAAATGCGTTTGGCCCTTCTGGTAGCATGGAAGTCGGCGGCTCGGTGGGCCGAGGCGGCGAGCCTTTCGTCGGAGCAGTTCTTGTTGGTGGAAACACAGGAGATAATCATCGACTGGTTTCAGACGCCAAAGGGCAGGAAGAAAAACCCGTTCCGAGCATCGAGGTACGTGGTTCTTCTCGGCTCCCTCACAGACGAGATCGCGGCACTCTTTCGGAACCTTGCCCCATTCAACCCGTTGACGAAAGTGACAACATCTGCCTTGGACAGGATGTGGGGCAACACTCCAACGATGACAGGATTCACCGCCCACTCCATCAAACGCGGGGCGGTCACGCACATTCTGGACAGAATGGTCAGTGGCCTGGCCGACCCCGTTCCGCCTTATCTCGTCGACCGAATATCGAAGCACGAAGAAAGAAGCGGCACAGCGCTGTCGGATGTAACAATCCGGTACGGGGGGAACCATATCGCCATGGCCCGTGCCCTCGAGACGGGGCGAATCTCGAATCTGTTGTAGAAGCGTTCACCAGGAGTGACCCCTCGATGAGGCACTCGGTGCTGCGGCGGGGGGGTACGACCCGGCTCCCCAGAACCGAGCGTGAGCGGGCTTCTCCGTTGCACGTCGCGCCGGTGGGACCGATGCAAGTCGAAAAGCTTCGGGATCGGATGCACGATGACACGCGCGAACGCTTTGACCAAGTTTGGAACTTAACGTTCAACCCCGATCAGTCGTCGCCTCGATCTTTTGGCTCGCCTTCATCGTTTTCGGTAGCTCACGCGGAAAAGCTCGTGCAATGTGGAGTCGCGCGGTCGGCCGGCGGTCCTGGCCCTTTTGTTTGTGTCCCGTTTACTGTTGTAGAGGAGAAGGATGACGGACTCCGACAACGCTTCATCCTCTGGGCGCTTGATGCCAACCGTGTTGCCGAGGATTCTGGCTACGAGGCCAAAGTCCCGCTCGGACATATCTCGGCGTACCTTCCGGCAATACATCAGGACTGCGGGTCTACCCGCGACTTCAGAACTGGCTTCTTTGCCATTGAGGTGCCGGAGTATGCCAGACATTTGTTCCGTTTTTGCGCCAGCGACGGCTCGTGGTGGGAGTTAACCAGGCTCCCCATGGGGCATTCTTGTGCCCCAGAAATAATGCACACCCTGGCCGCGACGGCGGCTGGTCACCCCGAATACGTTCAACCGTGCTTCGCCGAAACCGCCGTGACAGTGGATGTTTGGATCGACAACATCCGTTACACTGGCTCGCAGCGGCAGGTCCGAGCGGCCACAGCACGATTGGACCAAACGGCTGAGGCTTGTAGTCTGACATGGAAGGAATCCGACTCTCGCTCTGCCTCGTCCTCTTACGAGTTCATTGGGGTTGACTGGGACCACAGGGCCCATCGGGTTGTTGTTAGTCGAAAACAAAGACGTCGCCTCATTGCCTCCCGATATTCTTTGTCGCAGACAGCGACAATGCGGGCTGGTGAGCTGGAGACTCTCGGTGGACGCCTGTTGCACGCTTCAGCGGTGGCAGGTGTCTTCCCCGGTAGTTTTTACTTCTCTTTGAAGTTCCTGAGAAGAGTCACAAACTCCCTCAACAGGGGAGAGAGGCTCAATTCAGATGTGCTGTCCGTGCCTCCCTCAGTGCGCGCGTCCCTGCGCGATTGGATTGACTCGGTGTTGAAGCCGAGGGAGATTCCAAAGCGGACAGGTCCTCCTTCGCTCACAGTGTTTGTTGATGCGAGTAAAAAGGGGTGGGGTGGCGTGCTCGTGAACTCAGGGACCGGGGAGATGAGCATCCTAGGTGCTTCCTGGTCTGAATCTGAGTCCATGCTGCACATCAACGAGCTCGAGGCGAAAGCTTTCGAGCTGGTCGTGCACTCAGTTCCCGACTCCGTGGGAGGCGGCCGGGTCGACGTGGTTGTAGACAATACCACAGTTAAGGGGGTGGCCCGCAAGGGTGCATGCCTCAAAAGCATCGTTTTGAACAATGCCGTTGTCAGTGCTCTCGAGCATCTTCGCGGACTCGGATGTGCCGTTTCGGTACGCTGGGTTCGTAGCGCTGGGAATCCGGCAGATCTCCCATCGCGGGTGCCTTTATCTGTATTTACACCACAGTCCGTGGCTGACATTACACGCGCGGTGAGGCAGTTTTTCACTGGCGGTGTGGTGGTAGGAAAGTGACTTCACCGGGTTGTTTCTCCAACCTTGGTGAGACCTTTTCTTCCATCTCGCAAGTTACCATGTATTCAGTGGATTCGCGAACGACCATTGAACGAGTTTCCCTTCCTTTCATGCGTGCTACGTGAGCAACGATCCCACAGCAAATTCTTGCAGCACCCCACTGAGGGAATTTGTGTACAGAGGAGGTGCGGAAGTGCACGTACGAACAACACAGGTAGTGGGTTGTTTCTCCTAGCTATCCGTTGGATTTTTTCCCACCCTCCCTTTCCCCCAAAGTGACTTCACCGGGTTGTTTCTCCAACCTTGGTGAGACCTTTTCTTCCATCTCGCAAGTTACCATGTATTCAGTGGATTCGCGAACGACCATTGAACGAGTTTCCCTTCCTTTCATGCGTGCTACGTGAGCAACGATCCCACAGCAAATTCCGAAGCAAAGTTCGCGTGAAGCTAAGCAAAGTTCGGTTCTCGTAGCAGTTTGGCCTGTGATGGCAAGCTCGGCCGCCCGACTCCGTTTCCCGGGGTGACCAAATACCGCGAGATACTGAGAAACTCCGCCAAAAACGCAAATTTCGGGCACATAAGACCCCGAAACCCAACAAACCTCGAAAACCATCTTCGACCGGAAAAGTGTGAGGGGCGGGGTTCGAACCCGGGCGAGGTAAACACCATTCTCACACTTTTTCAACAATTCTTACCATTCTCACACGGTTGCAACAAATGCTACCATTCTCACACAGTCGCAACAAATGCTACCATTCTCACACAGTCGCAACAAATGCTACCATTCTCACACAGTCGCAACAAATGCTACCATTCTCACACAGTCCAAACAATTTCTTACCATTCTCACACAGTCGCAACAAATGCTACCATTCTCACACAGTCGCAACAAATGCTACCATTCTCACACAGTCGCAACAAATGCTACCATTCTCACACAGTCGCAACAAAATGCTACCATTCTCACACAGTCGCAACAAATGCTACCATTCTCACACAGTCGCGTGTACACACAAAATGATTAGAAAGCTACAGGGCAGTGTGAGGTTTAGCTACAAAAAGCTACAGCTAGCTACAGCGTAGCTTTTTGTAGCCTTTTGTAGCTCTTTTTTTGGGGGGGGGGGTTCCCAGCCCATTCAGGATACTTTTTGCCCCAATTTCTTCAGTTTCGAAGTTTTCTGGGCATATTTTGGGTTTTCCTGGCACCTGCTTTGCCCTGTGCACTGGGGCCCGCTGCAGTCTACCGAGCCTCAGTGAGGGTCGGTCACTCGGTGAGGCTGCAACCACGCAGGCGGCGAGGGTGATGCAGCAGGGAAGTCTGGGGCGCCAGAGTCACGACGGTTCCATGAAGCGAAGCCAATCAGGACCCCAACCGCAGAGCGAAGAGCGCTCGAGACAGTGTGGGCCCGGAGCCCCGGCTGGAGCTCTCATTGCACTCCAGAGCCCCGGGCTGAGTCAGGTATTTGGCCGGTACCACCACTTACCAACACTTGGGCAGATGCTGCAGTGTGGACTGCCGAAGCCACCGTTTAGACCAGTCACTCCCCGTCGGACGGGCCCCCCAAAAAGCCCCTCGGGCCTTCTGGGGATTCGCCACAAGAACGCACTCACCCGCCCTTTGGAAGATAGTGGAGACCATTATCAAAGACCGCCCCACGTTCCTCCATCGATGGACTCCTCAGTCCGGAGGCTTCCGGTAGGGAGAGGCACAGAGAAGCAGCTCTGCACCGTGACGGCGGCAATCAACCGGAAAAAAGGCCGATTCACATGCTGCTCGCCTTCGACCTGGCGCGCGCTTTCGACGGGCAGCACGCTCCCGGCAGGCGGGACTCCCGGGAAGAGCACGCCGCTCAGCACGAATCAACCCCGACTACTTTACGCGTATTCCCCGGGTGAGAATGCCCAAACTTGACACATTGCAATTCAAGTCACTTTGGCCCTTTGGAAAGTTTGGGGTCTTATAATCTTAGAATTTGAGTGGCGTCGGTTCAAACCCGCCTCTCTGGTCTTTGGTATTTGTTGCGACTGTGTGAGAATGGTAGCATTTGTTGCGACTGTGTGAGAATGGTAACATTTGTTGGAGCTTGTGTGAGAATGGTAAAATTTGTTGCGACCGTGTGAGAATGGTAAGGTTTGTTGAAACTTGTGTGAGAATGGTAAAAAATTGTTTTTTTGTGTGAGAATGGTATTTGCCCCAACCCGGGCCGACCGGCCTGAAGGCCGGCGCCCGCTCACTCTGCCACCCCCGTGCATTTTCCCAGAAGGGAAAAAAGCTTACTCTGAACTATTATCCAGTTCAAAAACAATACGGTTTCATAATTGTTGCAAGAAAAGCCGGGTTGGCTCGAATAGAGGCTATTCACATCAGTGTGAGACTTAGCTAGCTATTTGGCCAGCTAGCTATTTTTAGCTATTTATAGCTAAAATAGCTAAAATAGCTGCCCAGACGACTGAAAATATGTTCACGTCTTTTTCGTCAGAAAACCTCAGGTAGGTGCCCAAAAATGCAAAAAAATTGCGACGAAACCAGATTTTCTGCCTCGTTCTCGTTTTCAGAGTCGCCCAACCCCCCCCTGGTACCCCCCCCCGCCCTCTCCGGGCCGTGTCACGGCGTGTGCAGGGTATCGATTTCCTGGCTGGTGACATTTTCCCGCTGGTCCATGTAGCAAACCTTTTTCGACGAGTTTTTGCTCGTTTTCAGCTCCGATGAAGAGATCCGTGAAGAATAGACCCGGAGACGAAAAACTATGTGCGTGGTTCGGGGCCCTTTACAAGTTGCAGGGCGCCGGGCGTGGAAGCCGCCACGTGTGGATTGAGAAGGACGGGAATCGATCCCCTGGGTGGTGGCATTTTCCCGCCGGACCACGCGGCAGGCCTTTTTCGACGAATTTTAGCTCGCGATCAGCTGCAATGAAGAGATCCGTGAAAAATAGACCCGAAAACGAAAAAGTATGCGCGTGGTTCGTGGGTCCGTGCATGATGCAGGGCACCGGGTGTGGAAACCACCAGGTGGGCATCGAGCAAGACGGGTATCGACCCCCTGGTTGGTAACTTTTTCCCGCTGGTCCATGTAGCTGACCTTTTTCGACGAATTTTTGCTCGCAATCAGCTCCGATGAAAAGAACTGTGAAAAATAGACCCGGAAACGAAAAAGTATGTGCATTGTTCGTGGGTCCGTGCAAGATGCAGGGCACCGGGCGTGGAAACCACCGGTGTGCACTGGGAAGAACGGGTTTCGATCCCCTGGTTGGCGACATTTTCCCGCTGGTCCACATAGCAGACCTTTTCCGACGAATTTTTGCTTGCGAACAGCTCCGATGAAGAGATCCGTGAAAAATAGACCCGGAGACAGAAAACTATGTGCGTGGTCAGTAGTTTTTACAATTTGCAGGGCACCGGGCGTAGAAACCACCAGCCTGATCAGGTGTGCATTGAACACGGACGGTATCGATCCCCTGGCTGGTGGCATTCTGTTGCTGGTCCGCGTAGCAGACCTTTGTCGACAAAGTTTTGCTCGCGATCAGCTTCGATGAAGAGATCCGTGAAAAATAGACCCGGGAATCAAACACTACGTGCGTGGTCCGTGGGTTCTTACAGGATGCAGAGCACCGGGCTTGGAGACCACCCGGTGTGCATTGAGCAGGACGGGTATCGATCCCCTGGTGGTGGCATTATGTTGCTGGTTCACGCAGCAGACCTTTTTCGACGACTTTTTGCTCGCGATCAGCTTCGATGAAGAGATCCGTGAGAAATAGACCCGGGAATCAACCACTACGTGCGTGGTCCGTGGGTTCTTATAGGATGCAGAGCACCGGGCGTAGAAACCACCCATTGAGCAGGACGGGTATCGATCCCCTGGTGGTGGCATTATGTTACTGGTTCACGCAGCAGACCTTTTTCGACGACTTTTTGCTCGCGATGAGGGGACAATTCCCATTATAGTACACTTCCTTATGTTTGTGCCCATTCTCGAACACTATTTAACTTTTTGCCCATTCTCGAACACTCGCTAACTTTTTGCCCATTCTCGAACACTTTTTAACTTTTTGCCCATTCTCGGTAACTTTGTGCCCATTCTCGAACACTATTTAACTTTTTGCCCATTCTCGAACATTCCAGTTTTTGTGGTGAAAATGTCACTTCCCCGAGACATTTGCCTCAAGTTTCACCGCGAGAACAGCTGCGTTCACTGATTCGAAGACGGTACCCTTGCTAACTTCAGGCCGCAGCCTCTTCGGCATCTAAACTCGGGTTCTTGGTTGCTTCAAGCTTCTACACGTGACGGTGGTGTGCGAGCTACCCCGTTTAAAAACCCGGCACAGACTTCACTGAGTTTGCTCGTCTTGCTTGCAAATTGCGCGGCGGCCATTGAGTGACCTTAGTTCACTGACCTACACCAGGAGAAGCAGCTTGCAAACTTTGCAGCACAGTGATTCAAAAAATTTGACCGAAATGTTTTGGGTCAAAATTTTTCGGTCAATTTTTGGATCAAATTTTTTGGGTCAAAATTTTAGGACAAAAATTTTGGGTCAAAAACTTAGGACAAAAATTTTGGGTCAAAACTTTAGGACAAATTTTTTGGGTCAAAATTTTTGGTCAAAAATTCGGGGTCCAATTTTTTTGGTCAATTTTTTTTCAGAGTTGAAGTGGCGGTTACACTTGGCACATGGCTAACCAGCCCTGCTGCATGATGGCAGGAGAAATGGCTCCTGCCATGCACCCTGGCGGCTCGCCGGCAATTCCAGTCTCTCTCTCAGCCTGCCAGCCTGCGGCAGGGAGGACAAGATCCAGTCACCATCCGCCAGCTCCTGATTATTTTCAGACGACTGGCACTTTTTCTTTGCAGCTTCTACTGTAAGAGTAGCATCACTCAAATCTTGATTGGCTGCGGCGTTACTTACCGCTCTGAGTCTCTCCCGCTCCTCCTCTGGAGTCATTCGTGACGTCGCGCCCGTCGCTGGTTACTACTCGTGGTAAAACAGTGGCTCTGATTCTGAAGAGGTTTCGGCACAGAATTAGGAAGCGCTACAAGTAGAACGGGCTGGTCACTCGCGCATACCTGAATTATGCACGAATCTGTGTTAGAAAACCGTTTACCCGTAGTCTGCGGTGTCAATGACCCAGTGCGCAACCAGGATACCGAGCCGGGACGCAGCAGCCAACCACAATGCTGACGGAAATCGGAATCGGAAATGGCGAACCCAAAAATGGCTGGGATTTTTTGGATGTATGGGTGGTGAGTTCGAATCCCACCCTGGGCAAATTTCAATGTTCGAGAATGGGCAAAAAGTTAAAAAGTGTTCGAGAATGGGGGCAAATACCATTCTCACACAAAAAAACAAATTTTTACCATTCTCACACAAGTTTCAACAAACCTTACCATTCTCACACGGTCGCAACAAATTTTACCATTCTCACACAAGCTCCAACAAATGTTACCATTCTCACACAGTCGCAACAAATGCTACCATTCTCACACAGTCGCAACAAATACCAAAGACCAGAGAGGCGGGTTTGAACCGACGCCACTCAAATCCTAAGATTATAAGACCCCAAACTTTCCAAAGGGCCAAAGTGACTTGAATTGCAATGTGTCAAGTTTGGGCATTCTCACCCGGGGAATACGCGTAAAGTAGTCGGGGTTGATTCGTGCTGAGCGGCGTGCTCTTCCCGGGAGTCCCGCCTGCCGGAAGCGTGCTGCCCGTCGAAAGCGCGCGCCAGGTCGAAGGCGAGCAGCATGTGAATCGGCCTTTTTTCCGGTTGATTGCCGCCGTCACGGTGGAGCTGCTTCTCTGTGCCTCTCCCTACCCGGAAGCCTCCGGACTGAGGAATGGTCTCCACTATCTTCCAAAGGGTGGGTGAGTGCGTTCTTGTGGCGAATCCCCAGGAGGCCCCGAGAGGCTTTTTGGGGGGCCCCGTCCGACGGGGAGTGACTGGTCTAAACGGTGGCTTCGGCAGTCCACACTGCAGCATCTGCCCAAGTGTTGGTAAGT
This sequence comes from Diplonema papillatum, assembly GCA_030068145.1. Lineage (NCBI taxonomy): Eukaryota > Euglenozoa > Diplonemea > Diplonemida > Diplonemidae > Diplonema > Diplonema papillatum. Next base: position 104,114 of record JAPJBO010000374.1, on the reverse strand, counting down.
GGTGGTACCGGCCAAATACCTGACTCAGCCCGGGGCTCTGGAGTGCAATGAGAGCTCCAGCCGGGGCTCCGGGCCCACACTGTCTCGAGCGCTCTTCGCTCTGCGGTTGGGGTCCTGATTGGCTTCGCTTCATGGAACCGTCGTGACTCTGGCGCCCCAGGCTTCCCTGCTGCATCACCCTCGCCGCCTGCGTGGTTGCAGCCTCACCGACCCTCACTGAGGCTCGGTAGGCTGCAGCGGGCCCGGCAGTGAGGCCTCAGTGAACAGGGCAAGCAGGTGCCAGGAAACACGCCAAAATATGCCCAGAAAACTTCGAAACTGAAGAACTTTGGGGCGAAAAGTATCCTGAATGGGCTGGGAAGCCCCCCCAAAAAAAGAGCTACAAAAGGCTACAAAAGGCTACAAAAGCTACGCTGTAGCTAGCTATAGCTTCTTGTAGCTAAACCTCACACTGCCCTGTAGCTTTCTAATCATTTTGTGTGTACACGCGACTGTGTGAGAATGGTAGCATTTGTTGCGACTGTGTGAGAATGGTAGCATTTTGTTGCGACTGTGTGAGAATGGTAAGAAATTGTTTGGACTGTGTGAGAATGGTAGCATTTGTTGCGACTGTGTGAGAATGGTAGCATTTGTTGCGACTGTGTGAGAATGGTAGCATTTGTTGCGACTGTGTGAGAATGGTAGCATTTGTTGCAACCGTGTGAGAATGGTAAGAATTGTTGAAAAAGTGTGAGAATGGTGTTTACCCCTCGAGAATGGGAATTAGCCCCGCGATGAGCTCTGATGAAGAGATCCGTGAAAAAGAGACCAGGGACCAGGAATCGATCCCTGGCTGGTGACATTTCTTGGCGTGACTCCACGTGGCAGACGTTTTTCGAATTCCTGCTCGCGATCAGCTCCGATGCGAGAAATGGACCCGGAAATGAAAAGGATTGTTTGTGGTGCGTCGGGTTTCCCCCCAGGCACTACGATACAAGTCTACCAGCATTGTTAGCAGAGACTGCCAGAGTGCAGCAAGCCAGACCCAGGTCCAGTCCTACTGTGCAGTAGTCTACAGGGGGGAAGCCCGATGAAGGGGGGGGGGGGGGCGGGTAGCACGGTGTGAACCTCATGCTGATCATCTGCCTGAAAAATCCCGGTAAGCTGTGGAAAACGGCACAAAATCCGAGAAAACAGTCGGAATAGTGACATTTCCGTTGAAAATGCTCAGTCAGCTATAATACGGCAATTGCGGCCGGTTTTCAGGAGGGAAAAAAAACCGAAAAAATTCGCCACATCCACCACACGACTTTCATTTTCGTGTGGCAAATGTGGGCCACACGTGGCAACCGTGTGGCGACCAGCCCTGAGCTATTTTAGCTATTTTAGCTATTTTCAGCTATAGCTACTGGGGGGGGCCAATTACAATTGAGTTCAATTGTAATATAACGATACACGGCGTGGAATTGGGGGGTCTCAGACCCCCCCCAAAAACACTAGTGTATTACAATTGAAGTGCAGCTTGCCTGTTAGAAACACGTTGTTGTCGGGACTAAATGACACAGTGAGTACAGTGCAACTCCGAGCAAAAACTGAAGGGAAAACCTTCACACAACAAGCGAAAGGTTCGAGCTCGCAGTTCGGACTCCGAGCCCTGATTTCTCGTGCATCGGGTCGGAAATACCCAACTGGTGCATGCCGTGGGTGTTTCCACCAACACCTGGCAAGACTCCTGCTAAGACTCTCGGCAGGAGAGTGCCCTAACTTGGGCCTAAGGTTCACTTTTTCTGGGGCGCTTGCTCAGTATCAGAGTTTCCAACAGCATGGCGACCGCAGTCCGACGAACTTACTGCTTTCTCTTTTTGACAGAGAGCGCTGGCGGCAGACGGATAAACCGATAAATCTGGGGATAACAAGATGTCCCATCCGATGGGCCATCGCCCCCATGCCGACGATTGGCAGTGTCTCCGGCTGGCTCCGAAGCTCAACTCCGGAGCTGGCTCAGCAGCTCCGGAGCCACCGCCACACTGCGATTGCCGGCCCATTGCCATGTTTGTGCTTCATGATCCCCGCACACAGCCAGCTCCAAGACGTTGGCACGAGCAACGGCACCAGCGACATCAGCATGATCGTGCTCAAAACCTTTGAAAGACCCGGGTTCGGAATGCACACCAAACCTCGTTTTAAGATTTCTTCTCCGCTTTGGAGGTCCAACATGACTTTTCCAAAAAAAAGCCGAAACGAAAACGGCCCTGAAACCGCCTCACTGACTGGCTCACACTCAACGGCAGTGCGAAAGTGTCAGCCGTACAGTAACATTACAATTCAATGGTATTATACGGTTGGGATGCGCCGATTCCCCGAAAAAAAAGTTCAATTGTATTATACGGTTCAATTGTATTATACGGTTCAATAGTAATTAGCCCCCCCCGGTAGCTAGATAGCTAGCTATCAGCTAGCTGTAGCTAAGTCTCACACTGTTCACATTGCATGTTCATAGGACCTCCAGTCTCGAAAAATTCCATCTGCAGGTCCGAAAATGGTCGGTTTCGAGATTTTGAGGACACGTTTGAATCCGTTGAGGACAGGGCTTTCCGAATATTTGGTCGGATAAAAGAGGTCGGCACCCGAAAAAATGGGGTCCTGGAGATCGGTTTTTCTCTCTGCATCCAGGAGGGGGTCAGATTTTGATCGCTGGGCTAGCTTGCCCACATAATCGCGCATCCCAGAACTACTACAGGGGTCCAGGAGGGTGCGGAAACCGTTAGGCTATGTCGCCAAACCTCGGGCCAAAATTCGCTTTTAGCGCCTGCTCAGTTGGAATTCTTATCGGAAAGTGCGAGATCGTCATTTACTTTCCAGTGTCCCCGTCCAAAAATTCTCACTCGGTAGTGAACAAAGAATTTCTGCCTTTTTTTGTGTCAGAACTGACAACCAGCCATACGGAGGCGAATGAACGGGACCGGGCCGACTGGAAAATCAGCGGTCAGTTGGGAGACTGGGTTAGACGAGTGAACGAACAATTCCAGAAGCTGACCTGGTCAAGGGGGCAATTCCCCTGGAGAGCGGTATGTTAGGAAGAACGTGGACGGAATGTCAGGCGGTTCTACATTAACACTGCACATATTTAATACTGGTTCGGTTCGCTTCGTGTCTGCACATTTTCTCTACTGTGTCTGTACATGTAGAACACAATGAGGATGGGCTCTAGGTAGCGAAGACTGCGAAGTTCGGTAGGTCCTTTGTTTTTTGGAGAAGCAGCAGGAGGCCTATGCAGTTGGTTGTTGAGAAAACTTGAGGCAGAGTGGAGGGAGGGGGATATCTAAGTGCGGCGCGTCTAAGCTTCTCTGATACGTGACAATGTAGTGCGAAGTGTTCTAACATGGTGGTATTCGTTTTTAGGTGGCAATGCCAGCAAATGCCTTTTTGCAAGGCGTGTTTCCTCGCGTTATCACACAGGAAGTGTTTATTAACGCAGGAGTGACCGGTTCGCAGCGCTATCAGTGCTGTTTCGGCTTGTCTAGTTAAAGTTGGCTGTAGCCACGTGGGGCTGCCACGTGGGGGTACACCTGGCTGAGTCGGTAGGACGAGGGACCAAATTACCTCTATGAGGTGAACAACGACGGTTCGAATCCCAGAGAGACTTTCCAGGCGTTCGGGGATAAGCTCCCGGAAGCAAGCCCTAGCTTCGATTCCTTGGAGGTAGGACCAAACAAACAACGGAGTAAACAGCGGGTACAATGAACCCCTGTACTACCTGCAGGATTAGGCCGTCTAGCCTCGCCTAGGCTGCAGTAAAAGTTCCGCCATACAGAACAGAACAGAACAGCGACGCGGCTCTTCTGAGCAGCGGATGGACGGTGCTTGTTTTTCATTCATTCATTTAGCAGCCTAAGGGTAAGCTATCCTAACAACGACTATCTGGCGATGGTGGCATGAGTCACGGTCGGAGTTCTACTCCATGCACAGGAAGAGTCCATCCTTCTTCTTTCCTAGTTTGACAAAAGGAACAAAAGAACGACTTGCCCGTACAAGTAAATGCAGTTCTCGCCCCCTGCATGTCTTCCGTAGTTGCTTACTCAAAAAAAAAAAAAAAAAAATGCCGTCTTTTATTTTATTTGAACATGCAATGTAAATAGCCTCTATTCGAGCCAACCCGGCTTCTCCTGCAACAATTCTGAAACTGTATTGTATTTGGGACTAGATAATGGCGCTGAGCAAGCTTTATTTTTCCCTGGCGAAAAGCATAGCCGGGGCAGAGTCAGCGGGCGCCGGCCTACGGACCGTGCCCAGTTACGGGCCAGTACACAGCCATAGTCAGTCCCCAACGTCCCGCCGGTGCCTCGATACCCGGCCGTCAAGGCCCTACGGGGAGAGGCACCGCAATCAAACAAGCAACCGTGTGCTCCGCCACACCACACCATCCTTTCATTCCACCATGCTTCCCACATCCCAACACTCTCCCCCCCTCCGAGTTCCAGTGGCAGAGAAAGAAAGAAAGAAGCCAGAGGTCTCCCGGGTCTTCCACCTGGCCTCACTCAACCGCCACCTGGCTGGTTTGTGTGAAAGGCTCAGATACTGGACACCCACGCACTGATAACCCCCCTGTTCCATAGCCCATCTCTCTTGCATGTGTCTTGTGTCTCTCTGGCATGCCTTCCGGCCCGAAGAGGCCCGTAAAGCCTGCCCGAAAACTGGAACGCGACTCTCCGGAGCCGCCAAAAGAATGTGGTGCCTCTTGCAAAAAAAAAAAAAAAAAAAAAGCGCAGTGGGGGCCGTCTTCGACTTCGCTGGCATCGATCTAGCCACACAGTCTTGCCTGGCGACGATCACGGGCATCGAGACGGACGCATCCGCCTGGGCCCTGGCTTCCCTTCCCGTCAGGCTGGGCGGCCTGGGCCTGCACTCCTGTGCAGACACAGCGGCGATCGCGCACATCGCGGCCACCTTTGACGGCGAGGCTTGCCTGTCGTCCCTGGTGACCCCCTACGTCCTGCCGCACGCCATGCTTCTCGACGAGGACGACACCTTTCTAGCGTCCCTTGAAGACCCGCGCCTTGCACCCTATGATTCCGTCCTGGAGAAGATCCAGAACGTTCTGCAGGCACGGGATAACTACGGGGGGCGTGGACAGAAAGTGTGGTCCGCGACGGTTCATGACGAGCGGCGCAAGGCCCTCATCATCTCGATGACTGAGGAGCTAGGCAGGTCAGGCCAGCTCCAAGGGTCGGCGCTGGCCCTGAAGCAGGTCCAAATCCGGGCGCGGATCCAAAGCTGCTCCGGCCAACATGCGTCCGCGTGGCTTTACGGCAACGCTGAAGCAGACCCCAGGCTGTGGCTATCCCCCGCGGAGCTCGCGGTGGCCATCCGGCTTCGGCTCGGGTTGCCCATCGCCCCCACGCCGAGCATCTGTCGCCTCTGCGGGACAGGCTCGGCAGACGTCGACGGAGTGCACGCGCGTAGTTGCTTCTCCGGCGGCCGCCGGACGAGAATGCACAATGCACTCCGCGACGTCATCGCTGACTTCGCCCGCCGCGGGCTGCTGGCCCCGGCGGTCGAGCGCCCCGTGTTTTCGAACACGGAGCGGAAGCGCCCGGACATCAGCTATGTCCGGGACGGCACCACCGTTGTGTTAGATGTCGCCGTCACCTTCCCCCTGCAGCCATCGAATCCCCAGTACGCTAAAAGGGCAGCGGAGAAGCCAGGGGGGGCGGCGACAGCCTACGCAACAGCTGTCAAAGAAGGGAAGTACCGCGGCATCATCGACAACGAGCCAAACCCCCGGGAATGGCTCGCTGTCCCGCTAGTCGTGGACACCTTCGGAGCGTGGTGTCCTGGAGCACTCACGGAGTTGCGGCAAATAGCCCGCAAAAGCGCCCTCCGTGAAGACCGGACCGCTTCGGCCGCCTGCCAGGACTTCTTCCACCAATTGAGCTTTCAGGTAGCCCAAGGGGTGGCAAGAATAGTCATTTCATCTGGCGGGGCGCGACCGGACGAAGCGGTCCACCCTGTTGCAGGGGGTAGTGTCACTGCATCGCGGGTTTTTTTACCTGGTCGGACCTGCTCGCTAGCAGGCCAGCCCAGGTCGCAGTGAGACTGGCGTTCACTGTGTGCTGAAGAAGCATTTTTTTGGGCTCCCGCTCCGGAAGCAACCGGATACCGGTAGCCCCGCTGTACCAACATGGCTTGTACAGTGTCCCGCGCTCCAAAAAAAAAATTTTTTTTTTAATTCGGGACCAAGCTTGGTACTGAAGCAACGAACTAACGGAGCCTCAGCTGGAAAGCCGGCGACCAGGTGGGAAACCAATCTAGACGAATGAACGAGAAAACCGGAGGCCGTCTTTTAGCCCATGGTCCAGAGGTTACCACACCCACACAGGGGTTTGAGGGTCGGTGGTTCGATTCCCGCCGGAAATCGTTTTTTTGGGTTTTTGAAACCGACCGTTTGTCCATCCCAAAAATTCCAAAATTTTGACCCAAAACGGGCTGCTTTTCAGACGGAAAATCTGTGACACTTTTTCGTGGAATGGGTGACTTTTGTAGACAAAAGGCTACAAAAAGCTACAGGAGCTACAGTAGCTATAGCTGCTACAGAAGGCTACTGTAGCTAAACCTCACACTGCCCAATCCCTGAAGGAAGAGAAAAAAGGTTCGAGTCCCCAGTCTCGAAAAAAGAAAACTGCCTGAGCAGCTTGCAGAAATTGTCTGAACAACCCCGAAGGGAAGTCAGACGGGTAATTGGGTAGTTTTCAACCAGCAATCTCTCCACGGCGTCCCTGTTTGGTCATTGCCTATGGATTCTTCCCGAGCGCAAGGATGCCGAATACTCCAACCCCGCCCATCGTTCGCGCAAGATTCGTGCGGAAGCCGTGTCTATGGTCGGGTAACCCCTGAAAATAGCTGCTACCAGGAATTGATATTGTTTGCTTTTTTGAAAAAGTGCCACTCGGGAATATGGCTAACGCACACACTGGCCGGCACCCACTGGCCGTGTGTGTGTGGTGTGTGTGTGTGTAAAAGAAAAGCTGTAAGTGACCAGGTTGCTTCCTTGACTGCACTCATCGCAATGCTCATGCCAGCAAGCCTAGTCGACTTCATCATCCAGCTTTGGCCTTGTGCCAGAGTAGGTAATCTCCAACACGAATGAACTCAAAAACAGATCCTGTGTAGAGTACAGTCTTGCCAAAAACCGAAACGAGTAGAAAGGCCTTGCCGCAGAGGCAGACGCGAAAGAAGGTTTGACACTCACAGGGCAACGAAAACACCCTCTCCGGGAATTGATGAAAATTCGGGCATCTTTTCGCCCACGAACAAAGCTTAGCCCGTTGGTGTGTGTGTGTGTGTGTAAAAGAAAAGCTGTAAGTGACCAGGTTGCTTCCTTGTCTGCACTCATCGCAATGCTCATGCCAGCAAGCCTAGTCGACTTCATCATCCAGCTTTGGCCTTGTGCCAGAGTAGGTAATCTCCAACACGAATGAACTCAAAAACAGATCCTGTGTAGAGTACAGTCTTGCCAAAAACCGAAACGAGTAGAAAGGCCTTGCCGCAGAGGCAGACGCGAAAGAAGGTTTGACACTCACAGGGCAACGAAAACACCCTCTCCGGGAATTGATGAAAATTCGGGCATCTTTTCGCCCACGAACAAAGCTTAGCCCGTTGGTGTGTGTGTGTGTGTGTAAAAGAAAAGCTGTAAGTGACCAGGTTGCTTCCTTGTCTGCACTCATCGCAATGCTCATGCCAGCAAGCCTAGTCGACTTCATCATCCAGCTTTGGCCTTGTGCCAGAGTAGGTAATCTCCAACACGAATGAACTCAAAAACAGATCCTGTGTAGAGTACAGTCTTGCCAAAAACCGAAACGAGTAGAAAGGCCTTGCCGCAGAGGCAGACGCGAAAGAAGGTTTGACACTCACAGGGCAACGAAAACACCCTCTCCGGGAATTGATGAAAATTCGGGCATCTTTTCGCCCACGAACAAAGCTTAGCCCGTTGGTGTGTGTGTGTGTGTGTAAAAGAAAAGCTGTAAGTGACCAGGTTGCTTCCTTGTCTGCACTCATCGCAATGCTCATGCCAGCAAGCCTAGTCGACTTCATCATCCAGCTTTGGCCTTGTGCCAGAGTAGGTAATCTCCAACACGAATGAACTCAAAAACAGATCCTGTGTAGAGTACAGTCTTGCCAAAAACCGAAACGAGTAGAAAGGCCTTGCCGCAGAGGCAGACGCGAAAGAAGGTTTGACACTCACAGGGCAACGAAAACACCCTCTCCGGGAATTGATGAAAATTCGGGCATCTTTTCGCCCACGAACAAAGCTTAGCCCGTTGGTGTGTGTGTGTGTGTGTAAAAGAAAAGCTGTAAGTGACCAGGTTGCTTCCTTGTCTGCACTCATCGCAATGCTCATGCCAGCAAGCCTAGTCGACTTCATCATCCAGCTTTGGCCTTGTGCCAGAGTAGGTAATCTCCAACACGAATGAACTCAAAAACAGATCCTGTGTAGAGTACAGTCTTGCCAAAAACCGAAACGAGTAGAAAGGTCTTGCCGCAGAGGCAGACGCGAAAGAAGGTTTGATACTCACAGGGCAGCAAAAACACCCTCTCCGGGAATTGACTCGACCGGCATTGGGTGGCGCGGCTGACAGTGTGGGGGCTGGCACCGGTGCTGGCCGGTGCCCGGTGCTGAGCACCAGCACCGGGCACCGCGGTGCTCCGGTGCTGGATTTCGGTTTTCACACCTCAAAAAAGCTCAAAAAAACAAAAAAAAAGTGTTGAAACCATAGTTTGGGCCTCGTTCTCGGTTTTTTGAGCAGAATTTTTTTGAGTTGCGTTCGACTCTTGATTCGATGGTGATTGGCTTGCTGATTATTGTTGATCGAGTTGAATCGGTTTGAATGAGAATGTGGCGGTGCAAACATAGCTGTCAGCCACAAGGTAGCCACTAGTGGCTAATTGGGAGCCACAAAGTAGCCACAAACCTTGTGGCTACCTTTGTGGCTAATTATGCAAAATTTTGATACCCAGGAAAACCACGTGAAACTAGTTTTTTCGGCCAGAAAATGCATCTAAAACACAATTTCTGATGATTTTGACAGGTTTTTGGGCCCGAATTTGGGTAAGCTGCTTCGCCCTGGCCTCGTATCCTCAGCCGCGAGTCAGCGGCAACGTTGGCAACTCTATCAGTAACTTCGTACAACACTGCAAGTAATTCAAGGCTTGAAAAGTTCAGAAAACAACAACAAGCTGCTGCATCTTGCCAACACGGTCGCAGCACCAATGCTAATGCCATAGTTCTGGTACATTTTGAGTCAGAGAGTGCACCGGAGGAAGACGAACCCGTCGAAAGCGATGTTGATATTTCAGACCGCAGAGTCAGTACGAAGCTGCCAATGCTTCTGTTGCCAAGTTTTGGAGCAGGCAAGGAATCAATTTAGTTCAAAGGGTCGCTTGTCCGCAAACCCGTTTCAGTTGCGGGGTGCATAGTCTCCAACTTTTCACCCAAACCACGCCGGTGACAGCCGTACTAGTAACGGCGATGCACTGATATTCTAAGATACCCAAGGTTAAACAGGACAGCAACGACCCAGCAAACGGAGCATTTCACAATTACGACAGCTCTTCTACTCGGTACCCCGTCACCAGCGAGTTTGCTTGCTTGCTTGCAAAGTGCACAGAGCTCGCAACTTCACACGGCAGCAGGCATAGTTACTATGATATTACAGCAGGAGCGGGGCAAATACCATTCTCACACAAAAAAACAAATTTTTACCGTTCTCACACAAGTTTCAACAAACCTTACCATTCTCACACGGTCGCAACAAATTTTACCATTCTCACACAAGCTCCGACAAATGTTACCATTCTCACACAGTCGCAACAAATGCTACCATTCTCACACAGTCGCAACAAATACCAAAGACCAGAGAGGCGGGTTTGAACCGTCGCCACTCAAATTCTAAGATTATAAGACCCCAAACTTTCCAAAGGGCCAAAGTGACTTGAATTGCAATGTGTCAAGTTTGGGCACTCTCACCCGGGGAATACGCGTAAAGTAGTCGGGGTTGATTCGTGCTGAGCGGCGTGCTCTTCCCGGGAGTCCCGCCTGCCGGGAGCGTGCTGCCCGTCGAAAGCGCGCGCCAGGTCGAAGGCGAGCAGCATGTGAATCGGCCTTTTTTCCGGTTGATTGCCGCCGTCACGGTGCAGAGCTGCTTCTCTGTGCCTCTCCCTACCGGAAGCCTCCGGACTGAGGAGTCCATCGATGGAGGAACGTGGGGCGGTCTTTGATAATGGTCTCCACTATCTTCCAAAGGGCGGGTGAGTGCGTTCTTGTGGCGAATCCCCAGAAGGCCCGAGGGGCTTTTTGGGGGGCCCGTCCGACGGGGAGTGACTGGTCTAAACGGTGGCTTCGGCAGTCCACACTGCAGCATCTGCCCAAGTGTTGGTAAGTGGTGGTACCGGCCAAATACCTGACTCAGCCCGGGGCTCTGGAGTGCAATGAGAGCTCCAGCCGGGGCTCCGGGCCCACACTGTCTCGAGCGCTCTTCGCTCTGCGGTTGGGGTCCTGATTGGCTTCGCTTCATGGAACCGTCGTGACTCTGGCGCCCCAGGCTTCCCTGCTGCATCACCCTCGCCGCCTGCGTGGTTGCAGCCTCACCGAGTGACCGACCCTCACTGAGGCTCGGTAGACTGCAGCGGGCCCCAGTGCACAGGGCAAAGCAGGTGCCAGGAAAACCCAAAATATGCCCAGAAAACTTCGAAACTGAAGAAATTGGGGCGAAAAGTATCCTGAATGGGCTGGGAACCCCCCCCAAAAAAAAGAGCTACAAAAGGCTACAAAAAGCTACGCTGTAGCTTTTTGTAGCTAAACCTCACACTGCCCTGTAGCTTTCTAATCATTTTGTGTGTACACGCGACTGTGTGAGAATGGTAGCATTTGTTGCGACTGTGTGAGAATGGTAGCATTTTGTTGCGACTGTGTGAGAAAGGTAAGAAATTGTTCGGACTGTGTGAGAATGGTAGCATTTGTTGCGACTGTGTGAGAATGGTAAGAAATTGTTTGGACTGTGTGAGAATGGTAGCATTTGTTGCGACTGTGTGAGAATGGTAGCATTTGTTGCGACTGTGTGAGAATGGTAGCATTTGTTGCGACTGTGTGAGAATGGTAGCATTTGTTGCAACCGTGTGAGAATGGTAAGAATTGTTGAAAAAGTGTGAGAATGGTGTTTACCCCAGCAGGAGCACACTGACAGTGTGACTGACTCCCTGTAACAGCTGTCACTGAGTGGCACTGTTACACTTGTTGCAATCAGCGTCCGAAAGAGTTCAAGGAGGAGCCAAAGATCCGAGAAAAGTAGCGGGGGCAATCTCTCACACGTCTTGGAAATTCCTCGCAGGCTCCTGTAGCACAGGCCCAGCCAAGGCACAAGGGAAAGTTGAAAGTGACTGACTTGCGACAATACCAGTCCAGCAGGGCAGCACGGGCCGCAGGCCCGCGGCAGGGAGCTCAAGCTCAGTCACCATCCGCCAGCTCCTGACTATTATCAGACGGCTGCCACGTTTTCTTTGCAGCTTTCTGGCAGCATTCAAATCTGTTTGGCTGCGGCGGTACTTGCCGCTCTCTCCCACTCCTCCTCTGGGGTCATTCAAGAGGCTCGGAGAGCGCCGGTCGCGTGGTTGAGAGGCCCTCTCAGAGGGTTTCAGGACAGAAATGGTAAGCGCTTTGCAAGTAGGCGCAAAGTTTTGCATTCCGCGGTGTAGTTTTCATGCCTGGTGCCCTGAACGTCGGAAAGCCTCAACGAACCACGCAAATACTATGGGTTCCCTGGGTCCATTTTGCACAAATCTCCTCATCGGAGCTGAAACTGCGTGAGCATAAAGTCGACGAGAAAGGTCTGCTCCACGGGCCAGCAAAAGAATGTCACAAAATAGGGGATTTATCATTGCAAAACTGGTGGGTTCCTTATCCGCCGTAACCCGGTGCCCTTTACCTCGTATGAACCCAAGAAACGCGCACATACTTTTTGGTCGCCGGATCCATTTCTCACGGCTCTCTTCATCGGAGCTGCTCGCGAGCAAAAACTCGTTGAAAAAGGTCTGCTACGGGGTGGTTAAAGTCAAATACCAGACCCAGCACCGGAGAGCACCGGAGAGCACCGGCCGGTGCTCTCCGGTGCCAGCACCGGTGCTGTGGTGCCAGCCCCCACAACGGTATGAAGTTCTAAGTTTGCCCAAGCCGGTTTTGAGACCAAAAAATGAGCCGCGCCAAAAAACGGGGCCAAAACCCATTACAGTATGTTATCCAAACTTTGAACCCATTACGGTACATGATCCAAACTTTGAGCCCATTACGGTATGGTCCCAAACTTTGAACCCATTACGGTATGGTTTTCCAAACTTTGAACGAATTACGGTAGGCATAGCTGTCAGCCACAAGGTTGCCACATTGTGGCCCCATTTAGCCACAAAGTAGCCACAAACCTTGTGGCTACCTTTGTGGCTAATTATGCAAAATTTTGGTATCACGGAAAACCGCGTGGAACTAACTTTTTCGGCCAGAAAATGCATCTGAAACACGTTTTCTGACGATTTTGACAGGGTTTTGGGCCAGAATACGGGTTAGTTGCTACACCCTGGGCTCGGCATCCTGGTTGCGCACCCTGGGGTACCATTGGTAAACGGTTTACTAAACCGCTACTGCTACTAAAGTAGTAGTAGGCATTATGCACACAGAATCATGCATAATTCAGGTTGGCGAGAGTGACAGACCCATTCTACTTGCAAAGCGCTTACCATTTCTGTCCTGAAACCCTCTGAGAGGGCCTCTCAACCAGCGACCGGCGCTCTCCGAGCCTCTTGAATGACCCCAGAGGAGGAGTGGGAGAGAGCGGCAAGTACCGCCGCAGCCAAACAGATTTGAATGCTGCCAGAAAGCTGCAAAGAAAACGTGGCAGCCGTCTGATAATAGTCAGGAGCTGGCGGATGGTGACTGAGCTTGAGCTCCCTGCCGCGGGCCTGCGGCCCGTGCTGCCCTGCTGGACTGGTATTGTCGCAAGTCAGTCACTTTCAACTTTCCCTTGTGCCTTGGCTGGGCCTGTGCTACAGGAGCCTGCGAGGAATTTCCAAGACGTGTGAGAGATTGCCCCCGCTACTTTTCTCGGATCTTTGGCTCCTCCTTGAACTCTTTCGGACGCTGATTGCAACAAGTGTAACAGTGCCACTCAGTGACAGCTGTTACAGGGAGTCAGTCACACTGTCAGTGTGCTCCTGCTGTACTATCATAGTAACTATGCCTGCTGCCGTGTGAAGTTGCGAGCTCTGTGCACTTTGCAAGCAAGCAAGCAAACTCGCTGGTGACGGGGTACCGAGTAGAAGAGCTGTCGTAATTGTGAAATGCTCCGTTTGCTGGGTCGTTGCTGTCCTGTTTAACCTTGGGTATCTTAGAATATCAGTGCATCGCCGTTACTAGTACGGCTGTCACCGGCGTGGTTTGGGTCCTTTAGCAGGAAAAGTTGGAGACTATGCACCCCGCAACTGAAACGGGTTTGCGGACAAGCGACCCTTTGAACTAAATTGATTCCTTGCCTGCTCCAAAACTTGGCAACAGAAGCATTGGCAGCTTCGTACTGACTCTGCGGTCTGAAATATCAACATCGCTTTCGACGGGTTCGTCTTCCTCCGGTGCACTCTCTGACTCAAAATGTAGGCATTAGCATTGGTGCTGCGACCGTGTTGGCAAGATGCAGCAGCTTGTTGTTGTTTTCTGAACTTTTCAAGCCTTGAATTACTTGCAGTGTTGTACGAAGTTACTGATAGAGTTGCCAACGTTGCCGCTGACTCGCGGCTGAGGATACGAGGCCAGGGCGAAGCAGCTTACCCAAATTCGGGCCCAAAAACCTGTCAAAATCATCAGAAATTGTGTTTTAGATGCATTTTCTGGCCGAAAAAACTAGTTTCACGTGGTTTTCCTGGGTATCAAAATTTTGCATAATTAGCCACAAAGGTAGCCACAAGGTTTGTGGCTACTTTGTGGCTCCCAATTAGCCACTAGTGGCTACCTTGTGGCTGACAGCTATGCGGTAGGTTCCAAACTTTGAAACCCATTACGGTATGGTTTTCAAACTTTGAACCCATTACGGTATGGTTTTCAAACTTTGAACGAATTCCGGCAAGTGTAAAATTTGAGCCCAATTTAGGTACCATTGTCAGTCGAAGTCTGCAAGTTGTTAACAACGCATGTAATTGGGCGACAAATTCATCTTCTGTGGTGACTCTACAGTGCCACGTCAGTGGTCGATCAGTCAGACTCTAAGGCGGACGGGTGATGGTTGCAGCTACCATGTCTTCAGTTGGCCGATCCTAAGTCATCATCCTTCTGCACCGCAGTAGCAACAGATTCACTTTCATCTCCAATTTGGCGACCTCCGAAATCCACGTTCAACGCAAAGATGCGGCGTTAGTCTGTGACACGTGAACGGTTGGCTGTGTGCTGTTGCTACAGCAGTGAAACCTACGGCCACGTCCGGATTGTGATTGGACCGGAAGAAAGGGAAGCTGTGGAACGTTCGCGCCATTCGCAGATGATTCTGTCCATCACTTGCGTCAACAGGAAGGCGAAAAGAGAGAGATGAGGAGGAGGAAGGGTAAAACTTCATGAGTAAACTTCATGATCAGCAGTGAAAGTTGGCTAATCAACCGTGGGTTTCCGTGCCCCCGTACAGAGGGAGCAGATTTCGAGCAGCATTACTTCGCAGTCGGTCTGACTCCGCGAGCGGCAGCCGTCTGGATCCGGAAGTAGCAGCGGCGTTTCAGCCACAGGGTCGACTCGAGCGTGAACCTCACCCTGGAACCCTTTCACAAAGTTTCAGGACTCCAAGTCCGACTCTAGTTCGCAATCGGACGAGCCCGAATCGGAAGTGGACTCGTCGGGACCTCCTCCCATGAAGTCTGATGACGGAGGGCCGGGCGGACCGCCGACCGGCTGGACAGGGAAGGAAGGCATTGGACCGGACCCCGGGGTGGGCGGATCAGGGGCGAGTGCGCCGCCATGGTGGTTGCCCAACCATGCACCGACTCTTCTTCAAACCCGAGCACTTCCCCTGGGGATGCATCTGTGCGAGGTCCTTCAGCAATCGAGAGGTCCAAAGCAAGCAGCCAACCTCGAGCATGTGCCAAAAGACACAAACTGGATCCATCGACGCCAACTTCACATCTATGATCTCTCTCCACGTCCGCTTCATCGTATCTCGTTGGTGTTGGGCTTATAACCTGACAGTGACACCGAAATGGGCTCAAACTTTGAGAGTCAAAGTTTAGAAATCATGCCGGAATCGGTTCAAATTTGGAACCTCACCGTAATGGGTTCAAAGTTTGAAAACCATACCGTAATGGGTTCAAAGTTTGAAAACCATACCGTAATGGGTTCAAAGTTTGGGATCATACCGTAATGGGTTTCAAAGTTTGGAACCTACCGTAATTCGTTCAAAGTTTGAAAATCCATACCGTAATGGGTTCAAAGTTTGGATTGACATACCGTAATGGGTTCAAAGTTCGGACCATACTGTAATTCGTTCAAAGTTTGGATAACATACTGTAATGGGTTTTGGCCCCCAAAAAACGGCCTGCCCCTGGGTTCTGCCCCTGCGACCGGTTGTTCAACCGGTTTCGCGTTCTCATCATGGCATCAAATTTGACGGTGAAATCAGCCCCCAGCCTGAGTCCAGGATAGGTTGCTTGCAATGCAACAGTTGCAACAAGTAATCGATGAACGGAAACTTTTTACAGTAGCAAGGAACCGACAGCAAACTGGTGCACGGGTCGGTGCAAATCCTGTGCAACGGGTTTGCGGACATGATCGTGTCGCATTCGTAGTGGACTGTTGAAGTCATTATCCGCGATGCCCGGGTCGCCACACGGCATAGCTGTCAGCCACAAGGTAGCCACTAGTGGCTAATTGGGAGCCACAAAGTAGCCACAAACCTTGTGGCTACCTTTGTGGCTAATTATGCAAAATTTTGATACCCAGGAAAACCACGTGAAACTAGTTTTTTCGGCCAGAAAATGCATCTAAAACACAATTTCTGATGATTTTGACAGGTTTTTGGGCCCGAATTTGGGTAAGCTGCTTCGCCCTGGCCTCGTATCCTCAGCCGCGAGTCAGCGGCAACGTTGGCAACTCTATCAGTAACTTCGTACAACACTGCAAGTAATTCAAGGCTTGAAAAGTTCAGAAAACAACAACAAGCTGCTGCATCTTGCCAACACGGTCGCAGCACCAATGCTAATGCCTACATTTTGAGTCAGAGAGTGCACCGGAGGAAGACGAACCCGTCGAAAGCGATGTTGATATTTCAGACCGCAGAGTCAGTACGAAGCTGCCAATGCTTCTGTTGCCAAGTTTTGGAGCAGGCAAGGAATCAATTTAGTTCAAAGGGTCGCTTGTCCGCAAACCCGTTTCAGTTGCGGGGTGCATAGTCTCCAACTTTTCCTGCTAAAGGACCCAAACCACGCCGGTGACAGCCGTACTAGTAACGGCGATGCACTGATATTCTAAGATACCCAAGGTTAAACAGGACAGCAACGACCCAGCAAACGGAGCTCACAATTACGACAGCTCTTCTACTCGGTACCCCGTCACCAGCGAGTTTGCTTGCTTGCTTGCAAAGTGCACAGAGCTCGCAACTTCACACGGCAGCAGGCATAGTTACTATGATAGTACAGCAGGAGCACACTGACAGTGTGACTGACTCCCTGTAACAGCTGTCACTGAGTGGCACTGTTACACTTGTTGCAATCAGCGTCCGAAAGAGTTCAAGGAGGAGCCAAAGATCCGAGAAAAGTAGCGGGGGCAATCTCTCACACGTCTTGGAAATTCCTCGCAGGCTCCTGTAGCACAGGCCCAGCCAAGGCACAAGGGAAAGTTGAAAGTGACTGACTTGCGACAATACCAGTCCAGCAGGGCAGCACGGGCCGCAGGCCCGCGGCAGGGAGCTCAAGCTCAGTCACCATCCGCCAGCTCCTGACTATTATCAGACGGCTGCCACGTTTTCTTTGCAGCTTTCTGGCAGCATTCAAATCTGTTTGGCTGCGGCGGTACTTGCCGCTCTCTCCCACTCCTCCTCTGGGGTCATTCAAGAGGCTCGGAGAGCGCCGGTCGCTGGTTGAGAGGCCCTCTCAGAGGGTTTCAGGACAGAAATGGTAAGCGCTTTGCAAGTAGAATGGGTCTGTCACTCTCGCCAACCTGAATTATGCATGATTCTGTGTGCATAATGCCTACTACTACTTTAGTAGCAGTAGCGGTTTAGTAAACCGTTTACCAATGGTACCCCAGGGTGCGCAACCAGGATGCCGAGCCCAGGGTGTAGCAACTAACCCGTATTCTGGCCCAAAACCCTGTCAAAATCGTCAGAAAACGTGTTTCAGATGCATTTTCTGGCCGAAAAAGTTAGTTCCACGCGGTTTTCCGTGATACCAAAATTTTGCATAATTAGCCACAAAGGTAGCCACAAGGTTTGTGGCTACTTTGTGGCTAAATGGGGCCACAATGTGGCAACCTTGTGGCTGACAGCTATGCCACACGGTTGCCACGTTTCTTTTTTTGAAGTGTACGGAGCCTGGGCCTTAGCCTTTTGAGAGGGAAACATGGGAACATGAATGTACCTGGCCATCCTTTAGCTCCGTTAGGTCGGGAGATGAACGGTTTCCGGTGTGCCTTGTTGTCGGCTCCGCCGAGTGTGGGGGCTGGCACCGGTGCTGGCCGGTGCCCGGTGCTGAGCACCACCGCGGTGCTGGCGGTGCTCTCCGGTGCTGGAAAAATAATTTCGGTTTTCACACCTCAAAAAGCCCAAAAAACCTAAAAAAAAGTGTTGAACCCATCGTCTGGGCCTCGTTCTCGGGGGTTTGAGCAGAAATTTTTCCAGTTGCACCCCCCCCCCCTCCCCACGGAGGTTGTGCCCAAATTGCGGGTCTCCACCACGACTGTGGGCCTGGTCCTGGCTCCTGGAAGCCGGTCCGTAGTAGCAGACCGTTTTCGACGTCTTTTTGCTCGAGATCAGCTCCGATGAAGAGATCCGCGTCAAGTAGACCCGGGGACCAAAAGGCATGTACGTGGTTCGTCGGCCTTTCATTTCTGCAGGCACCTGGGAATCAGAAAAAAACCGGAAATATTTAGGGTTCCCGAAACCAGCTGGTGTAGTATCAATTCCTTCTTCGTGACATTTCTTGAGTCTTCGTTGCAGAGTCGCCATCAAGAATTTCTGCTTATCGCATCTCATCTTCCTGCAGGTTACTTTGCATTTTAGAAAACTGAAATATGGGAGTACCGACCAAGCGGAGCAGAGAAAGTGCACCGACGGATGCAACCGCGAACCCAGAGGCTCTGGCAGAGCCGAAGCCAGACAGCGATCGACGCGCTCTTTGCTGCACATGTTGGACGCCGCTCCGTCTTGTCGCAAGCGACTTCACTGTGGCGATCCGTGGAAAAAAACGCAGAACGGCGGTGTGGGATTGCGACGTCTGCAAGAAGGAATTCACAGGCGGGAAGCGCTACCACTGCTTCAATCCGGAATGTGGCGTAGTGGCCCAGGGACGCAACACACACACTGACTACGACTGCTGCCACGAATGCCACACCTTGCTTCTGTCAATGGGACATGTTGCAGGTAGCGAGGACCTCCCAACTTTCGTTACCGAGACGCAACCCCCGCAAGAGCTGGATGAAGACGCGAGCATGTTCTCGGACGATGAAGACTCGAATGCAGAGCTCGCACTTGCTGTGCGCATGTCGCTCGCCGATGAAGGTGCAGAGGCGGCCGACAGTGCCGTCGCCAACGAGGCAGCAAGCTTCGTCACGAAAAAGGAGCTGCAGGCGGAACTCTCGACGAATTTCACCTTCTTGGCAGCGAACTTGCTGCAAGAAATGAAAACCATGCTGAACGATCGCATCGTCGCACCACCTGCAGCCGGGCCAACGACAGGGCCAACGACAGCAACAGTGGCGCCTTCGCCCCCTCGTACTCCAACTCGCCAGCACCCGCCTTCTCCACAGACATCTAACGCTGCGAACTCACCCACCGCAGCTTCCGACAACGCTGCCAACTCCAACGAAGAAAAAGCCACAAAAGGATTGGTTGAAAACAGTACCGAAGAGGCCGCTCTTCTCATGACCCAACTCATGGGAGGGGAGCGAGGCACGACGGTCTGCGGGAAGGTGGTTCTAGAAGGCAAAAACAACGACAGGGTCTTGTGCAACTACTGCCCGAAGGAAACGTGGTTGATGCCAAAAACGTCCGTGGTAAAGAAGCATTGGGGACGACTCCACTCCGGGTCAGCTTACAAGGCGAAACAAGAAGCAGCTGTGGTCGTAGCAGCTTCCCAGAAGAAGAGCGTCAGGGTCCTGCCAAATAACGCCATCCGCCGGATAGCGATCGAAGAACGGATCGCCCTCGACTTCGCGATAACCGGTCAACCGTTTCGTCTGCTGGGCAGCAAGTTGCATCGGAGCACGCTTTCCGACGAGCTAATCGGCCGTAACTTTGGGCCAAAGCAATGCAGTGCAAAAACGGCTGAGCTTGCCGGTCGGTGCAGGGTCAAAATGATCGAGGCCCTCCGGTTTCAGAATTGCTGTCTCATGATAGACGTTGCAACTCGAAACCGGAGGCAGTTTTTTGGCTTTGCTATAAAATGCAAAAGCGATGTTTTCTTTTTGTGTGTTCGCCAGATCCAGGGGCAAAAAGCTCAAACGTTGAGTAAAGTAGTCGACGAGGTCATTTCCAACTTGGAGAGTGAGCAGATTCGTGTTTTTGCTGTTGTTGCAGATAATGCGAACAGCATGCAGAAAGCTCTCAGGGATCTTCAGGGGTTCCCAGAGTTGGAAGTCGAGAAAGATGGCGAAAGCTCAGACTCTGAGTCAGAATCCGTCTCAGACTCAGATTCAGAGTCAGAAGATTCTGCAACTCCGATAGAAGAAGCAGCATCGAGCGAGTGCCTTGTGGACGAAGTACTCGAACATTGTAATGGTCGTGGTTTTTTTGCCTTTCGTTGCGCAGCACACAGCATGCAGTTGCTGCTAAAAGATGTGTTCGCCGACCCAAACTTTGCAACCCTCAAAAAGTTGATTTTGGATACAGCTACTGTTGCCAACTCGCCTCGCGAGAAAGCAGTGCTCCTTGAGCGCCAGGAGAAGGCTGGTGTGAAGTCGCCCAAGGGAGTGCCATTTCCCACGTCAGTACGGTGGAATTCTCTCGTGGACACGGCGGTGGCCATCTGCGAGCTTCACGCGCATCTGGGCTTAACAAAAGCGCATATATCGCGGCTCAGATTCCTGGTCGAAGTGACGACACCGATCGCGCTTGCTACAGACAAACTCCAGCAAGATAAAGTAGGCCTCACTGACCTCCACAGTATTCTGTCCACACTGAAAGCCGAACTTGTCAGACTGCAGGGGCGGTACTCGACTGCAAACGGTAAGTGGCGACAGCAAGCTCTTACACATGCGTTTGCCTGTTTCAAGAAGCGGGAGAAGCGAAACTACGGGTTCGCCGCCCTGAAGGTCTTCCATGCCCTCGATCCCACAAAGCCGCACACAGAAAAAAGTAATGGATCCCACGAAAACCTCTTATTTTGTTATCTTGAAAAGTACTGCAGCGACAGGAATCTCCACGGGTACAAGGAAGAGTACGGATCTTTCAAAGGTCTTGGCGTGTGGAACGAGCCGGGAGAAGGGTTTGACTTTAAGGCTTTTTGGAAAGCTCGAGCCTCTGATATGTGCATTCTCAGTCAATTTGCTCTCTCCCTTGCTGAGTCCTCTGTATCCGAAGCTGCAGTGGAAAGGCATTTTTCCGCCCTGGCAAAAATACTGACTAAGCACAAAAGCCAGATGAAAGCCAAAACAGTGGACGATTCTCTTCAGCTTCGGCTCAACCACCGCCTCCTTTACGGTGACATCTTTGGGGGCGAAAACCGCGAAAATATAGCCGAGAGGAAACGCAAACGTGCAAAGTGCGCGTGGGAGAAGATTGTTTCCCAATGTTGATCAATGCTCGGAGTCGCGTTATATTTCAAGACCTTCCTTCTTGGGCCCGTGGGAACAGTGATCACGGCCCCCGGCTTCCTCTTTGAATTTAACCTCTTGTTTCAATTCAGTGACTCGAGAGGGGCGTTGCTAAACGCCGTTCGCTTTTACATCAATCCGACGACTCGCAACCTTAGTAACTCTCGCTTGCTTCTCCATTTCGATGACCCTTGACAAAAGTGCAATAAAGCTCAATCAAGAGAAGAACTTTATTGTAGCCTTCAAGAAGTCCCGGCGCAGGCGGCCCTGGTCCAGTCCGAGTGCCAGCCTGCAACTTGCAAGAGCAACAGTGCAAGAGCTGATCGCGGGCAGAAATAAATTGTCGAAAAGGGTCTGTTACGTCGTTGACCAGCGAAGAAATGTCACCAACCTGGGGATCGATTCCCGTCCTTCCCCATTGAATGCCATTGAGGGCCATTCAATGGCCATTGCAAACCTGGGGTTTCCACGCCCGGTGCCCTTACCTTGTAAACACCACGAATCACGAACCATCACATACTTTGTAATTCCCGGGTCTATTTTGCACGGATCTCTTCATCGGAGCTGATCGCGAGCAAAAAGTCGACAAAAAAGGTCTGCTACGTGGACCAGCGAAGAATGTCACTAACCAGGGGATCGATTCATCGCAATTATGGTGGTTTCCACGCCCGGTGCCCTACTATGGGCCTAAACCTCGTACGAACCCACGAACCACGCACATACTTTTTGGTCACTGGATCCATTTCTCACAAATCTCTTCATCGGAGCTGATCGCGAGCAAAAATTCGTTGAAAAAGGTCTGCTACGTGGTGGTCATAGTCAAATACCTGACCCAGCACCGGAGAGCACCGGAGAGCACCGGCTGGTGCTCTCCGGTGCCAGCACCGGTGCTGTGGTGCCAGCCCCCACACTGGCTCCGGTTAGAAGTCCGGTTGGGGAGCTTCGTCACGTGTGGCCACCGTGTGGAACGAGGAGCCTGGCAAGGATTTCCCCCGTTTATTCGCACAGAATCCACCTGAAATTGTCGAAAGGGTCCAGTACCATCCGGGAAAACCCCCACAAGCCGCGGATTTCGCAAAATAATAGCGAATTCTGGCTGAGTCACCCCAGAAATTGGCAGCACTTGGCTGCAAGTTGGCAAAAACCACTCGAATCCACGAGAAGCGAACTCGAGGTCTGTTGGGGGGGAATGAGGCCCAGAATACCCAAAACCATCCAAAAAACACGAAAATACACACAAAAAACGGTGTTTAGCGTGTTTTGGGTGGTCTTTTTTTCGATCAAAAAATTGCACATTTAGCCACAATTTAGCCACAACATTGTGGCTAAAGTTGTGGCCCAATGGGCCACATTGTGGCAAGTTGTGGCTAACCAGCCCTGGTTCAAACTTCCCGGCGTACGCCGGGAAGTTTGAAACCTCATTTTCGTGCATGTTGTATTGCACTCATTCCACGAAAAAGTGTCACAGATTTTCCGTCTGAAAAGCAGTCCGTTTTGGGTCAAAATTTTGGAATTTTTGGGAAATTTTCCGAGACTTGAGGTATGCTAATAGCTCTATCGAGCCAGCCCCACTTTTTAGGGGGTCGGGGGCGAAGCCCGGGGGCACTTTTTCGTAGGTGTTTTTTTGGGTCAGAATTTTTGTCAGCGGCCATAGCTTTTTTTGCCCCTGGAATTTCCGTGGCCGCACTCAAGACGAGACAGGCCCAGCACGAACTGCTGCACGGAACGACGGACCCGCTCGACAAAGTGACGAGATGGGGCGGGGCAGGCTTCGTGATCTACAACACGCGACGCGGCGGTAACTGGAGGGACCAGACGCTGCTCAGGACACGGTCAAGCCGGCAGGCCGGGAAGTGGGCCACGAGCTATCGAGCGGAACAGGTAGCACTGCGGGCAGCGTTGAAACAAGTAGAAGCGAAGGCGTTTCACAGGACTAAGCGCACGCAGGCTAATACCTGGTTCCTGACGGACTCCAGCTCACTGCTGACCGAGCTAAGGCGAGCCCGCACAAGCAGAAAGAGCCAGCCAACATCGAAATCTGGCAGCTGCTCGAAAAGCTCGTGGCGAAGGGGCACACACCGATCCTGCAGTTTGTCTTCGGACACTGCGCCCTGGCCGGTAACGATGAAGCGGACGCACTGGCGAAAGGCGGTATCTCCGCAGCGCATGTGGAAAAACAACCACCAATGACGGTGGCAACGGCAAGGGCGCGCTACCGCGAGCACACCTGGGAAAGCGTGCATGCGTCAGCGATGAAGGCATCTCCGTATCGTCCCGGCGGACCGCTGCCGTATGCGCAACTCGTTCGAGGACGCAAGGTGCCCAAAACAGCGCACCTCACGCATAGCTGTCAGCCACAAGGTTGCCACATTGTGGCCCCATTTAGCCACAAAGTAGCCACAACCCTTGTGGCTACCTTTGTGGCTAATTATGCAAAATTTTGGTATCACGGAAAACCGCGTGGAACTAACTTTTTCGGCCAGAAAATGCATCTGAAACACGTTTTCTGACGATTTTGACAGGGTTTTGGGCCAGAATACGGGTTAGTTGCTACACCCTGGGCTCGGCATCCTGGTTGCGCACCCTGGGGTACCATTGGTAAACGGTTTACTAAACCGCTACTGCTACTAAAGTAGTAGTAGGCATTATGCACACAGAATCATGCATAATTCAGGTTGGCGAGAGTGACAGACCCATTCTACTTGCAAAGCGCTTACCATTTCTGTCCTGAAACCCTCTGAGAGGGCCTCTCAACCAGCGACCGGCGCTCTCCGAGCCTCTTGAATGACCCCAGAGGAGGAGTGGGAGAGAGCGGCAAGTACCGCCGCAGCCAAACAGATTTGAATGCTGCCAGAAAGCTGCAAAGAAAACGTGGCAGCCGTCTGATAATAGTCAGGAGCTGGCGGATGGTGACTGAGCTTGAGCTCCCTGCCGCGGGCCTGCGGCCCGTGCTGCCCTGCTGGACTGGTATTGTCGCAAGTCAGTCACTTTCAACTTTCCCTTGTGCCTTGGCTGGGCCTGTGCTACAGGAGCCTGCGAGGAATTTCCAAGACGTGTGAGAGATTGCCCCCGCTACTTTTCTCGGATCTTTGGCTCCTCCTTGAACTCTTTCGGACGCTGATTGCAACAAGTGTAACAGTGCCACTCAGTGACAGCTGTTACAGGGAGTCAGTCACACTGTCAGTGTGCTCCTGCTGTACTATCATAGTAACTATGCCTGCTGCCGTGTGAAGTTGCGAGCTCTGTGCACTTTGCAAGCAAGCAAGCAAACTCGCTGGTGACGGGGTAGCTTGCACACCGAGTAGAAGAGCTGTCGTAATTGTGAAATGCTCCGTTTGCTGGGTCGTTGCTGTCCTGTTTAACCTTGGGTATCTTAGAATATCAGTGCATCGCCGTTACTAGTACGGCTGTCACCGGCGTGGTTTGGGTCCTTTAGCAGGAAAAGTTGGAGACTATGCACCCCGCAACTGAAACGGGTTTGCGGACAAGCGACCCTTTGAACTAAATTGATTCCTTGCCTGCTCCAAAACTTGGCAACAGAAGCATTGGCAGCTTCGTACTGACTCTGCGGTCTGAAATATCAACATCGCTTTCGACGGGTTCGTCTTCCTCCGGTGCACTCTCTGACTCAAAATGTACCAGAACTATGGCATTAGCATTGGTGCTGCGACCGTGTTGGCAAGATGCAGCAGCTTGTTGTTGTTTTCTGAACTTTTCAAGCCTTGAATTACTTGCAGTGTTGTACGAAGTTACTGATAGAGTTGTCAACGTTGCCGCTGACTCGCGGCTGAGGATACGAGGCCAGGGCGAAGCAGCTTACCCAAATTCGGGCCCAAAAACCTGTCAAAATCATCAGAAATTGTGTTTTAGATGCATTTTCTGGCCGAAAAAACTAGTTTCACGTGGTTTTCCTGGGTATCAAAATTTTGGGCTTTTACCTCTAATACACATGGCAAATTTCAAAATCCCCATAATGCACACAACAATTTTGTGTGACCATAATGCACTTTTCAAATTATTTTTTGACACATAATACACATGGCAAATTATTTTTGGTCAACCCTGTGCGTGCACACATTCGAGTGACATTGTGACAGAAACGTCCACGTTTTGCTCCAAGCTTTGGCTCCAAGCTTTGGCTCCAAGCTTTGGCTCCAAGCTTTGGCTCCAAGCTTTGGCTCCAAGCTTTGGCTCCAAGCTTTGGCTCCAAGCTTTGGCTCCAAGCTTTGGCTCCAAGCTTTGGCTCCAAGCTTTGGCTCCAAGCTTTGAATCCATGATTTGGGTCCAAGTTTTGTGTTCAACTTTTCAAGCTCTAAAGTGTCTTGCAGATCACACCAGTTGCTGATTTCCTTCGTTTTGAAATTTAGCTCTTGTACGATTTGTTTGCTAATGCTGCAACCTGAGTGGTTTCTTGCTCTTTTCAATCTTCTGAACCTTGACCCGGCTCATTCCCGTTTACTGAGATGAGTCGGTATTCAAAGTGTTGTCGTTGTAGTTCGGCAACCTACTTAAAAAACTGACGACAACACTGTTGTCAACAGTTGGCATGAAACCTGTCGCAGCAAAAAGTGGGTTTCGAGTGCGAGATGAGCCCAGACTGAGGGCCAGAGTAGCAGAAATTAGGGTTCGAGTCAGCTTTGACCACGGCGCACTGACTCGTAACTGAGTACGGTACTCAAAGGATGGCATACCCAGTATCGGGCTGAGCCTGTGCCAGGCTGCGGTGACACTCGGGTTCTATCCGGGCGAACTCCCTTGTGGGAAAGTTATGGGTGCACTGGCTGGAGAGGAGGCGTTGCCAAATCTGTTACTATCTAATATCTGTACGCGTTGTTATCGTTTGCTGTGCGGCCATAATGCGGGCCATATCGGTCCCGTATTGGGCGAAACCCTACTTCTACCACTGCTGTGGTAGTACACCACCGAATTTCACCCAGAATTTGAGTCCAAATATCAAGTGCCAAAAAATCTCAAAAACTACACGCCATGTGTATTATGTGGTAAAAAATAATCGCATGTGCATTATGGGGATTTTAAAATTTGCCGTGTGTATTAGAGGTAAAAGCCCAAATTTTGCATAATTAGCCACAAAGGTAGCCACAAGGTTTGTGGCTACTTTGTGGCTCCCAATTAGCCACTAGTGGCTACCTTGTGGCTGACAGCTGAGGCGTGCGGAGCGAGAAATCCGGACAGGGCACCACGAGCTCCTTCACAACCGGTACCGCAAGGACTGGGAAGACCTCGCAGCCGAAGAAAGGCAGAGAGTCCGTCCGTGCGAGCTTTGCGACGCGACGCCCGTCTGCCCGATCACGCACCTGTTCCTCGAGTGCAAAGTCGGGTACGCCATGAGGGCGCCGATGTGGAGGCAGGTGTTCGAAGCCGACCCGAAGGTCCCGAGGGAGCTACCGGCGCCAGGGTCGAGGCACAAGATGCTCTGGCCCCTGCTCTTCGAGCACCCAGAGGCAGCGCTCGCGTACCTGCAGGACGCTGGGCTCGTGGCGAGGTACCAGATACTGGAGGACCCGCCCGACCCCCAAACCCCCGCCTTTCACGAAACGCCGCAGGCAGGAGGACCCAACTTTGCCGACGCGCTGGACCTCGACGCAACAAGCAGCGCTACAAGCTCGAACGACTGGGCTTGACGAAGACTCGCCACATCGACGCTCAGACGCAAGCAACAACAGCAGCAGCAGCTCAGACCGCTAACCGGCCAATGCCTATGAAAGAAAAGACTGGGAGGGAAAAAAAGAAGAGACCGAACGCAGACAACAGACTGCGGCAACGCACACAGGCGCCAAGCCTGGCAACAGCAACCCTCAGACTGAGTCAGAGGAATGCACGGTGCACCGACAGCATGCACACCTGACCATAGGAAAGGTCAAGCAAGGGTGAAGCAAGTATACGAGCGGTCACCGGGACGCAGATAGAAAACTGCAAGAAACAACGAAAAACATGTGCACTTGCAACCAACAAAACAATCTCCTGGTCCAGAACCGGCGCCGGGAGGGCGAACTAAGACGCAAACGCCCACCGACCCCCAGGAAAAGCCCGCATCGGACTGCCGCCGCGAAACAGCACCGCGCAGACTACCCCGAAACTCTCTTTTCGCCACTTCTTATTTCCATACCCCTCTGTTCAGTTCCGGGAGCCGGGGAGGGCGGGCAAAGTAAAAAGCTCACTGAACCCCCCACCACAACGTGAGACCGTAAAAACAACGAAGAACGAAACCGAAGACGAAAACAAACAACGCGCCAAGGATGGCGACGGGGAGGCACAAGGAACCACCTCACCTGTTCTCAAGAACTAACTCGAGACAGGTATCCACCGTACCGATAACCGATCACCGATGGAAATTGAGACCGTGATGGCAGAGTGAACGGCGCCAGGGTTTAGGGTTGGAGTTCCCGGGTTCGAACCCCGTCGCCCCCGGCGCCACAATCCCCGAGGCCCTGCAAGGCATCGAGACTTGTCCGCTAGACGAGATTCAGCACCTTGGCGTCCCTTGCGGTTCCCCCGAGAAGATGCGTGTCTTCGTCGAAGAAGCGGCCAAAGGCGCCGAGAGGAAGATGCGAATGATAGCCTCCCTCCCTGATGCGCATGTGGCTTTGACACTGCTGAAGTTCTGCGCCGGCTTCGTCAGCGTCGTCCACCTCATGCGCGCTGTGGGGGCCGTCTTCGACTTCGCTTGCATCGATCAGGCCACGCAGTCTTGCTTGGCGACGATCACGGGTATCGAGACGGACGCCTCCGCCTGGGCCCTGGCTTCCCTTCCCGTCAGGCTAGGCGGCCTGGGTCTGCTCTCCTGTGCCGACACAGCGGCGATCGCGCATATCGCGGCCACCTTTGACGGCGAGGCTTGCCTTCCATCCCTGGTGGCCCCCTACGTGCTGCCGCACGCCATGCTTCTGGACGAGGACGACACTTTCCTAGCGTCCCTCGATGACCCGCGCCTTGCACCCTTCAAAACCGTTTTGGAGAAGATCCAGAACGCTCTGCAGGCACGGGATAACTACGGGGGACGTGGACAGAAAGTGTGGTCCGCGACGGTTCATGACGAGCGGCGCAAGGCCGGACTGCATGCGCGGAGCTGCTTCTCCGGCGGCCGCTGGACGAGAATGCACAATGCACTCCGCGACGTCATCGCTGACTTCGCCCGCCGTGGCTTGCTGGCCCCGGCGGTCGAGCGCCCCGTGTTTTCGAACACGGAGCGGAAGCGCCCGGACATCAGCTATGTCCGGGACGGCACCACCGTTGTGCTAGATGTCGCCGTCACCTTCCCCCTGCAGCCTTCGAACCCCCAGTACGCTAAAAGGGCGGCGGAGAAGCCAGGGGGGGCGGCGACAGCCTACGCAACAGCTGTCAAAGAGGGTAAGTACCGCGGCATAATAGACAACAGTTGTCCAGCCGTGGGAGGAGATCACCACGTCGGGGGACGACTTAGCTTCTCCGGAGGTTCGCGTATGCACCCCCTGTCTGTTTCAGATGCCCAAGCTTTCCGAGTCGGCCCAAGCCCTTAGCTCTCTCCCTAGCCTTCCTTGCGCTCCATGTGGCGTGGTGGGCATTCAGGTCTCCCGCCACCACTGTGTGCGCATCTATGTCAAGCTCGTCGGGCTTGAACTTGTCTCCCCATTTCCCTTCGAACATGGCGGTTTGTGCACGTTTGCCACTACCACCTGCGTGTCTCCCGTTACCACGCATACGTCTAGCTTTCGAGTACGGAGCCGGCACGGTCGGCGGTGGCATTCTCGTGACATCTATCCCCATACGAACGTACGAGAGCAGCCCTCCACCCCTTATCTCCCCGCCTTTTGCCCGCGAAACTGTTATCCGAAACAAACCCCGAAAATCATGTTCGACCGGAAAAGTGGCTCGCCCGGGTTCGAACTCGGGACCTCCAGGCTGGAGTCCAGCTCTGAAGCCTTCCGCGGTTCACTCTGCCATCATGGTGTCATTTCCAGGGGGGGCAACTTCCTGACCCTTTACGCTCCGGCCCGGGGTTTCTTGACCCGTGATTTGGCACCGGGTATTTGCATACTTGAGGCCCGGACGGAACTTAGCCTCATGCTGCTTGCTTCGCCGAACTTACCCGCCCCAAAGGGGCCCAATAGAGCTTCACCAGAACTCAGCTTCCCGAACTTAGCTTCACCAGAACTTTGCTTTGCTTCGCCCGAACTTTGCTTTCACCAGAACTTAGCCTCCCCAGAACTTAGCTTCACCCGAACTTTGCTTTGACTTAGCTTCGCCCGAACTTTGCTTTGACTCAGCTTCGCCCAGACTTCACCAGAACTTAGCATCGCCCGAACTTTGCTTTGCTTCGCCCGAACTTTGCTTTCACCAGAACTTAGCTTCACCCGAACTTTGCTTTGCCTTGCCCGAACTTTGCTTTCACCAGAGCTTAGCCTCCCCAAAACTTAGCTTCACCCGAACTTTGCATTGACTGAACTTTGCTTCACCAGAACTGCTTCGCCGAACTTAGCTTCACCAGAACTTTGCATCGCCCGAACTTTGCTTCACCAGAACTTTGCTTCGCGTCAGCAGAACTTAGCTTCGCCCGAACTTTGCTTCGCCAGAACTTAGCATCGCCCAAACTTTGCCTTCACCCGAACTTTGCCTTGCTTCTCCCGAACTTAGCATCGCCCATTTGCCTCACCAGAACTTTGCTTTGCCCGAACTATGCTTTCACCAGAACTTAGCCTCACCAGAACTTAGCTTCACCCGAACTATGCTTTGCTTTGCCCGAACTTTGCTTCACCAGAACTTAGCATCGCCCGAACTTTGCTTTGCTTCGCTCGAACTTTGCTTTCACCAGAACTTAGCCTTAGCTTCACCCGAACTATGCTTTGCTTCGCCCGAACTTAGCATCGCCCGAACTTTGCTTAGCTGCACCAGAACTTCGCTTCGCCAGAACTTTGCTTTGCTTTGCCCGAACTTAGCTTCGCCCGAACTTTACTGTTTCCCGAACTTCAACTGCTGCCTCTAGTCTCGCTGGGCGCCGGTCTTTACCGGCGCAAATGTACTAGTAAGTAGTCAATTCCCACGGCTCCGGTTTTTTTTTGCCCCGTGATTGAAAAGGGCTATTTGCATCTAGATTTCAGGTCTGGAGGCCCGGGTTCGAACCCGGCCGAGGACACTTTCCCGATTCATCGAGGGAATCCTTGAGGCACCTAAACGTACAGGGTACTTGGGTTGTTTGGGCAAATCAATCTGCTTTCCCACCCGCCCACCCTTGATTGACATGGTTTCGGAGCTTAATTATGTGTTGACCCTTTCGCTTCGTGCCTTGCTTACTTTTCTAGCTTGCATGCAGCATTTTATTTTGTCTTAAAATTCCTTCGTCGTTTGACGAACTCCCTGAATCGTGGGGAGCGGAACATTGATTCGCGTGTCCAGGTTCCAGAGTCGGTGAAGGGATTGCTTTTGAGCTGGATTGGTCGCGTGTTCGATCGGCAGAGACTGCCGGACAAACATGTGAGTGCGAAACCGCGCGTCACAGTGTTTGTTGATGCCAGCCTTCAAGGTTGGGGGGGCGTGCTCGTGGACGAGCAGACCAACGCGGTGGAAATCGTGGGTTCCAGATGGTCGGAAACCGAAAGCTTCCACATAAACGAATTGGAGGCGCTCGCTTTTGAGCGTTCAGTGAAGGCGTTGTTGCTTATGCGCAGAGGCGCTGTGGTCACGGTGGTCGTTGACAACACGACGGTCCACGGTGTTGCTCGGAAAGGCTGTTCTTTGGCATCGAAAATCTTGAATGATGCCGTTGTTCGTGCTTTAGTTTTCTTGCGTCAATTGGATGCTGTTTTCTCTATTCGTTGGGTGAAGAGCGCTGATAATCCTGCTGACCTTCCGCCACGGGTGCCGGTAACGACTCTCACTGATGATAATTTTGTTGAGATTAAACGAGCGGTCGGGAGTTTCTTGACTGGCGGAATGGGGTAGGTGGTGACCTCGCAGTAGCCATCTTCTCTCACTCTCTAAGGCCTCTGCGGGGTTTACCCCATCGCTAGTAATGCCACTGCTCCTCTTTCTACCTTTCTTGGTTCAAAGTGACAAGTGCAAGGTGCCGAAGTAGAATTCTCCAGTCGAAAATGGGTTTTGGAAATTGTTGGGGCAAATACCAGTCTCACAAAAAAAACAAATTTTTACCATTCTCACACAAGTTTCAACAAACCTTACCTTTCTCACACGGTCGCAACAAATTTTACCATTCTCACACAAGCTCCAACAAATGTTACCATTCTCACACAGTCGCAACAAATACCAAAGACCAGAGAGGCGAGTTTGAACCGACGCCACTCAAATTCTAAGATTATAAGACCCCAAACTTTCCAAAGGGCCAAAGTGACTTGAATTGCAATGTGTCAAGTTTGGGCATTCTCACCCGGGGAATACGCGTAAAATAGTCGGGGTTGATTCGTGCTGAGCGGCGTGCTCTTCCCGGGAGTCCCGCCTGCCGGGAGCGTGCTGCCCGTCGAAAGCGCGCGCCAGGTCGAAGGCGAGCAGCATGTGAATCGGCCTTTTTTCCGGTTGATTGCCGCCGTCACGGTGCAGAGCTGCTTCTCTGTGCCTCTCCCTACCGGAAGCCTCCGGACTGAGGAGTCCATCGATGGAGGAACGTGGGGCGGTCTTTGATAATGGTCTCCACTATCTTCCAAAGGGCGGGTGAGTGCGTTCTTGTGGCGAATCCCCAGAAGGCCCGAGGGGCTTTTTGGGGGGCCCGTCCGACGGGGAGTGACTGGTCTAAACGGTGGCTTCGGCAGTCCACACTGCAGCATCTGCCCAAGTGTTGGTAAGTGGTGGTACCGGCCAAATACCTGACTCAGCCCGGGGCTCTGGAGTGCAATGAGAGCTCCAGCCGGGGCTCCGGGCCCACACTGTCTCGAGCGCTCTTCGCTCTGCGGTTGGGGTCCTGATTGGCTTCGCTTCATGGAACCGTCGTGACTCTGGCGCCCCAGGCTTCCCTGCTGCATCACCCTCGCCGCCTGCGTGGTTGCAGCCTCACCGAGTGACCGACCCTCACCGAGGCTCGGTAGACTGCAGCGGGATTGTTGGTTTTCGGGGGCCCGAAATTTGCAGAGTTTCTCAATGTCTCACGGCTATTGGCCACCCCGGGGAATTTGAGTCAATCTACCTTAGCTTCACCCGAACTTTACTGTTATCCGAAACAAACCCCGAAAATCGGGCTGGTGCCCATTACAGCACGGTTTTGTTAGATTTGCCCATTACAGCACGGTTTTCTTAGATTTGCCCATTCGGTGTTTTCGAGTGCCCATTACAGCACGGTTTTCTTAGATTTGCCCATTCGGTGCCTCAAAAAGTGTCACTTGCAGGGTTCGTCCCCGAAAAAGTGCCACATGCAGGACTCGAACTCGGGCTGATGCCCATAACGGTAGACAAATCTAAGTTTTTGCCCATAACGGTATACTCGCCCAAGTTTTTGCCCATAACGGTATACTCGCCCACGTTTTTGCCCATAACGGTATACCCGCCCAAGTTTTTGCCCACAAAGGTATACCCGCCCAAGTTTTTGCCCATAACGGTATACCCGCCCAGGTTTTTGCCCATAACGGTATAGTCGCCCAAGTTTTTGCCCATTACGGTATAGCTGCCTAAGTTTTTGCCCATAACGGTACACGATGGTGAAGTTTTTGCCCATAACGGTCGCAACAAATGCTACCATTCACACAGTCCAAACAATTTCTTACCATTCTCACACAGTCGCAACAAATGCTACCATTCTCACACAGTCGCAACAAATGCTACCATTCTCCCACAGTCGCGTGTACACACAAAATGATTAGAAAGCTACAGGGCAGTGTGAGGTTTAGCTACAAAAAGCTACAGCTACAAAAAGCTACAGCGTAGCTTTTTGTAGCCTTTTGTAGCTTTTTTTTGAGGGGGGGTTCCCAGCCCATTCAGGATACTTTTCGCCCCAATTTCTTCAGTTTCGAAGTTTTCTGGGCATATTTTGGTTTTTCCTGGCACCTGCTTTGCCCTGTGCACTGAGGCCTCACTGCCGGGCCCGCTGCAGCCTACCGAGCCTCAGTGAGGGTCGGTGAGGCTGCAACCACGCAGGCGGCGAGGGTGATGCAGCAGGGAAGCCTGGGGCGCCAGAGTCACGACGGTTCCATGAAGCGAAGCCAATCAGGACCCCAACCGCAGAGCGAAGAGCGCTCGAGACAGTGTGGGCCCGGAGCCCCGGCTGGAGCTCTCATTGCACTCCAGAGCCCCGGGCTGAGTCAGGTATTTGGCCGGTACCACCACTTACCAACACTTGGGCAGATGCTGCAGTGTGGACTGCCGAAGCCACCGTTTAGACCAGTCACTCCCCGTCGGACGGGCCCCCCAAAAAGCCCCTCGGGCCTTCTGGGGATTCGCCACAAGAACGCACTCACCCGCCCTTTGGAAGATAGTGGAGACCATTATCAAAGACCGCCCCACGTTCCTCCATCGATGGACTCCTCAGTCCGGAGGCTTCCGGTAGGGAGAGGCACAGAGAAGCAGCTCTACACCGTGACGGCGGCAATCAACCGGAAAAAAGGCCGATTCACATGCTGCTCGCCTTCGACCTGGCGCGCGCTTTCGACGGGCAGCACGCTCCCGGCAGGCGGGACTCGGGAAGAGCACGCCGCTCAGCACGAATCAACCCCGACTACTTTACGCGTATTCCCCGGGTGAGAATGCCCAAACTTGACACATTGCAATTCAAGTCACTTTGGCCCTTTGGAAAGTTTGGGGTCTTATAATCTTAGAATTTGAGTGGTGTCGGTTCAAACGCGCCTCTCTGGTCTTTGGTATTTGTTGCGACTGTGTGAGAATGGTAGCATTTGTTGCGACTGTGTGAGAATGGTAACATTTGTTGGAGCTTGTGTGAGAATGGTAAAATATGTTGCGACCGTGTGAGAAAGGTAAGGTTTGTTGAAACTTGTGTGAGAATGGTAAAAATTTTGTTTTTTTGTGTGAGAATCAGTGTTCGCTTTAAGACCGGTGGCCCAGTCATTTTTCAAAACTGCCTCTGGGCAGTTTTTTATTTCGAAGCATCTCAGGCGTGTGGCTTTTTTTACTAGGGTTCGTCTCCAGGGGTTTCAGTGCAGGCAGCCACGTACACAATGGAGCTTACCTGCAGCCTGGATACGGCCGAGTCGCGAGCCCCCTCCCCAGTCGCTGAGTCAGCTTCGTCAGAATGGCGTAAGGAAAGAGTTCTAGGCATGACCCATCTGGGTTAACTGGACCAAGGTTCGTGCAAAATGCCGTCGATAGCTATTCGGTTATCCTTCGGCTGGCTGAGGCATTTGTGCTCTATCTGTGGTGGCTGGGTTGCTTCTGACTGCAGGATCCTTCCCCGAACAAAAAGATTTGCTCCAGTCGTTAGCTATCATTATATGATAGCTGCTGGCTTTCCTTCTGGACATCGCGACATTTCTGGACAATTTCACCCGCCGCTGTGCAGCGCCCTCGTGCGAGGTCGACACTCCAACTGTATGTCGTGCGTGAAGGTTGGCATTGAGTTCATCGAGCTCGGCTGAGCTGAAGGAAGTTCCTGTTGGCGGAATTGAACTGGCGGAAAACACAACAGAAATTGCCACATTGAACAGCTAAAGGCGAGCATGAAAAGTAAGACGGAGCTTTTCGTGCGGAAAAGTTGGTCCAAAATTTTGGACCCAAACCTTGAACCAAAATCCGAGCCAAACTTGGACCCACAAACTTGAACCCAATGCTTGGACCCAAAACTTGGACCCAAATACTTGGACCCAAATACTTGGGCCCAAATACTTGGACCCAAATACTTGGACCCAAAACTTGAACCCAAAACTTGGACCTAAAACTTGGACCCAATACTTGGACCCAATACTTGGACCCAAAACTTGGACCCAAATACTTGGACCCAAATACTTGGACCCAAAACTTGGACCCAAAACTTGGACCCAAAACTTGGACCCAAACTTGGACCCAATACTTGGACCCAATACTTGGACCCAATACTTGGACCCAAAACTTGGACCCAATACTTGGACCCAAAACTTGGAGTCAAAACTTGCCCAATACCTGGACGCGCGCCGATCCTGCAATTTTCCCGAAAAAGAAATAGAAAAAAGTACCACAAACCCGGAACCCGCGGGAACCCCCTTCTTCTTGGAAGACGCACGTAATTTGTGGTCCCGGGTCTATTTTCCACGGTTCTCTTCATCGGAGCTGAACGCGAGCACAAATTCGCCGAAAAAGGTCTGCTACACGGGCCAGCAAAGAACTGTCACCAACCAGTGGGTCGATTCCTGTCCATTTCATTGAAAACCTGTGGGTTCCATGCCCGGTGTCCCGCATCTGGTAAAGACCCACGAACCACGCCGGATGGACGGCAATTGCGGCCGGTTTTCAGGAGGGAAAAAAAACCGAAAATTTTCGCCACATCCGCCACACACGTGGCAAATGTGGGCAACACGTGGCAACCGTGTGGCGACCAGCCCTGGCCTGAAGGGTAAACCACGGCTCAGTCACCCAAGGTGGGCGTTGAAAAAAACTTTTTTTTGGGCCAGAATCCCTAAAGGGAAACTTGCAGATATATGCGCAGAAAACTGCAACTTTTCGTGACATGCATACGCAAAATGCAGTTTTTTTTTGCAAATATATGCATGTTTTTTTTTTGGTCCAGATTTTGTTCAAATTTTTGGGAAAACTTTGGTCAAAAATTTGGTCAAAAATTTGGTCAAAAATTTGGTCAAAAATTTGGTCAAAAATTTGGTCAAAAATTTGGTCAAAAATTTGGTCAAAAATTTGGTCAAAAATTTGGTCAAAAATTTGGTCAAAAATTTGGTCAAAAATTTGGTCAAAAATTTGGTCAAAAATTTGGTCAAAAATTTGGTCAAAAATTTGGTCAAAAATTTGGTCAAAAATTTGGTCAAAAATTTGGTCGAGTTTTTGGGGACAGTCTTGGGCGGTCCACCGAACCCACAGCAGTATGTCGAAAGCCAACACTGATGCAGCCGACCTGAAGCCGAGGTACCTGGCTTTAGAAAACACCCCAGATGACATCAAACCTGCCCCCAGAGCAAACTGAAACTGGTCTTCGTTTGTACCTTCTAGCTTTCATTCGTTCATTCGATACATTTTGCATTTGTTTGCGGAACTTGCATAGTTCCGCAAATACACCCAGCAGATCAAAGAAAGGGGGGAAAGGTGGAAAATGCAGATCAAACAGGAGTAGAATGCGCGCACGCTTATCCGTCTCTTGACTTACTATGCCGTGTTCTGAAAGCTGTCGAGGGGCCCCTCCATAGGTTCTCGCATGATTCGTTCGCCTTTGTAACACTATCCGTTTGTAGTAAGCTTCGCAATTGTGTTCTTGCAATATCTAACCGAATGGTGGGTGGCGGATTTCCGCGCTCGTGCGCAAGACACAATTATGCTGCTTTTGCAGTGCAAGCTGAACCCGGTTCGCGACTTCGGTTGCGGTAAAGTGTTACAAAGTCTTCGGCTTTCAGATCCGGATACGCCTTATGCAACATGATAGTTATGAGGTCACTTGAAGGATACCCGTGTGCAGCGTTCGAAAGAGTTTGCGTATCTGGAGTCTTTTTTTTTTGGGGGGGGGGAAGGCCCTTTTGACCCTGTATTTTTTGAGAAGATTTTTGAAACAGCCCGAAGATATTCGTCGATTCCTGATATTCGTCCAGCGTAATTGTTGTCCAGATTACTGACCGGGTTCCAAGTACATGCTGTCAATTCTGTCTGAGTGCGCAACGCAGTTTACTGATAGCCTTCTGTGCCAGGGGTCGGATACATTTACTTGCTGACCGGTGCTAATGCTGTAAAGGCCCACCTATCAGGACGTGCGTTCAGCTCCACAAGGTTCGTTTTGTTAAGGCAACTCATGATCACTTCGGTGTGAGGGATTAGTCCTGCTAGAAAATACTTGTGGTCGCTGCTCCGTTGCGTGGTCTTCTCTCCGTCCAGTGTTCGACGTCCTTCCAGAATTGGGACCCAATTTCTGGATCCAAATTCTGGATCCAAATTCTGGATCCAAATGGACCCAAATGTTGGACCCAAATTTTGGACCCGAAATTTGGACCCAAATTTTGGACCCAAATTTTGGACCCAAATTTTGGACCCAAATTTTGGACCCAAATTTTGGGCCCAAATTTTTGGACCAAAAATTTTGGACCCAAATTTTGGACCCGAATTTTTGGACCTCCCAAATTTTGGACCCAATCTTGGACCCAAATTTTGGACCCAAATTTTTGGACCCAAGTTTTGGACCCAATTTTGGACCCAAATTTTTGGACCCAAGTTTTGGACCCAAATTTTTGGACCCAAATTTTTGGACCCAAATTTTTGGACCCAAATTTTTGGACCCAAATTCTGGACCAATTTTTGGACCAAAAAACACTACATCGTTGCACTACATCGGTGCACTACATCGTTGCACAACATCGTTGCACTACATCGTTGCACAACATCGTTACACTACATCGTTGCACTACATCGGTGCACTACATCGTTGCACTACATCGTTGCACAACATCGTTGCACTACATCGTTGCACTACACCGTTACACTACATCGTTGCACTACATCGTTGCACTACATCGTTGCATTACATCGTTACTACATCGTTGCATTACATCGTTGCATTACATCGTTGCATGGTTGCCCTATGCCTACCATAGTGAGCAACGATCATGCAACGATGCAACGATGCAAAATAAAAAAAAAAAAACCATGATCTGCAACGATGCAACGATGCAACGATGGTTAGGGATATGTGCGCTAAATTATCAGGTAATAAAAAGACTCGCACATATATTGTGGTTGAGTTCTTTTGAGTACATGAACCACATGGATTAGCATGCACTTGTTAAGCATTGAGTGCTGTAAAGTGCAAGTGCCATGAAGGCAGGCGAGCACTGTTCACGGGCTAGTGTTGCTTTATGATGTCGTCTGTCGGGAGAGTCAACGATGATGGGATGAGGTCAAACTGGTCATTTCCAGGTCAAGTTTTGTTTCCGCTCGCTTTCGCGGCGCGGACTTTTTGGGCCGTTTTGGCTGTTGCTGGGGCGATGGGGAAAATCTTAGTTTAATGTTTAGGCAGAGCACTGCCTCTCATGCATGGTTGATGCTAGCACCAAGTCTTCTTCGAGGAAGATGTTGTCTAGGAAAGGGATGCAAAATAGAAAAAGGTAAAAGGGGGAGTGTCCGGCTCCCAAAGTGGGTATGCAACCTTGAGGGACTAGCCCCCTGTGTTTTTTCACCGCGGTGTTGTGTGCACCTCGTTCTTCGTCTCAGGTTTCGCTCTTTAGTGGGTCCTTCGGATGGGAAAAACTTAGTTTAATGTTTGATGGGGAACGGGTCAGGCTGGGCGTCCCTGGGTCTAGTGTCAAGTCTGCTCGCTTCGTTAGGGCAGACTTCCTCGATCGCTTCGCATTCCGCGTCTTCCCTGTCGGGGATGCCTGCTTCGGGGTCCTCTGCGGAGGTGTTCGGGGTCCGCCGGTTGGTGCGCAAGGTTGGGTAGTTTCCCCCCCCCTTTTTTTTGAAGGGGGGGGGGGAGGAAGATCTCGGGTTTCAAAAAAAGGAAGAGTCAATCCCAATTGCCACCGCGTGACAGGGATTGGCATGTTTTGTTAGCGTCTAGTCAACCTCTACGACCGCCTCGGAACCTTCTTCCAAAGAAGAAGCGTGCGTAAGTACAAAGGTTACCCATCGCAGATGAGCGGTCCACGTAAGCTCATCCTTCCGTTCTAGAGAGTTGACCCCGATAACAAAAGTAGGATAACTTGAAACCCACTACTCCATATCAAACTTCTATATTCGCCGTAGTGGGTAACACCTAATTGGTCAGCCACACAGGGCCCATTTCCGAAGGGATTCCGAAGTGATTCCACTCTCCAAAACACAAGGGGTGCAGACAGTCGCTTTTCGGTGGGCTGGGATGTGCACCCCGGACCCCTCTGCACGTAATACCCCATTTCCGAAGTGATTCCGAAGTGATTCCACCCCTTTTGTGGCAGACCAATAATGTATCTTTTTGCATCGTTGCAAAGGGGGTCCCCGGAAAA
This sequence comes from Diplonema papillatum, assembly GCA_030068145.1. Lineage (NCBI taxonomy): Eukaryota > Euglenozoa > Diplonemea > Diplonemida > Diplonemidae > Diplonema > Diplonema papillatum. The sequence continues at coordinate 65,051 of JAPJBO010000374.1, read as the reverse complement.
GTTAGGGAGTTTGACAATGCATTGTTAAACTCTAAAAAGAAGATGGATACCTCCGGGCGGTATTGCTTTTGGAAGTCCTCGTGCCGCAGGATGCTGTGCGACTTCGGGAAGGTCTCGAGGGCCGGCCAGTTTTCACGGGTGGGGGTGCCGATGAACTTGAACACAGCGAGGAGCTGCTCGTGCTCGGACTTTCCGGAAAGAAGCGCTTTGCCGCTGGCGAGCTCCGCGAAGATACACCCGACGGACCACATGTCGACGCCCGTGCCGTAGTTGATGCTGCCCAGCAGGACGTCGGGCGATCGGTACCAAAGGGTGACGACCTCGTGCGTGTACTTTTTCACGGGTATCCCGAAGCTGCGGCCCAAGCCGAAGTCGGCAAGCTTCAGCGTTTTGTCTGATCCGATGAGAAGGTTCTGCGGCTTCAAGTCGCGGTGCAGCACCGACCGGGAGTGGCAGTACTGGATGCTCAAGAGGAGCTGCCGCAGGAAGTGGTGAACCTCCCGTGCCGGGATGTCGCCCTGTATGAAAGTGTGAGCGTGTTTAAGTTCAGGGCTTTGAGTGGGTAACGTCTGAATCGAAGTTCACCAGTCGGCTTTGAGTTTCCGACACGTTGCTTTTGGGTACTGCGACTCCTCACCGAAGGGTGGGGCGGGGTCCCTCGGGGGGGACGGATAGAGCGTGGGAGAGCTTCTCCATCCGGCACTCGGCTCAAGACTTCTGTTTTCATCTTGCGGTGTTAGCTGCGCGGGGGTTTCGGCCCCGTGCAACAGCTGAGTGTCTTTACACAGGCGGCACATCTCACCCGAGGATGTGGCAAGCTCTCTCCGTGCAATGAGCTTGGCCTGAGCTGTTCCAAACTCCTGGTGCAAGCACCCGTCATGGTCGGCAGTCACCTGGGTCACAGTTTTGAGTCCTGTTCCGACTCGCTCGCACGGGGAAGTGGCGCGAATTACTTGTCGTCAAGCATTCTGCAATGCTGACGACTGCTACCCCAGTGTGAGCGTGTGTGCGTTGACGCTCCTGCTTACTGGGTGGCGTAACTACCGCTGCAGTGGCAGTTAATCCGAAGAATGGGCGTCAAAAAATCCAATTTTTGCTCAACATGCTTAACATGGATGCTCTACCGAGCATCCATGTTTATGGGCAAATCTGGGAGCGACCCCAACTAGCGCGTTTCTCTACCGCATGAAAAGGAATGATGTTTGGCCTGGGTTCGAGCCCCGCGCGAGCAGGTTTTCAGTCACCGAACTTTACCTCCCCGCTCTTTCCTCGCATACGAGCTTCGTTCAAGAAAGTTCGCAGGCAAAGAATGGTCGAAAGTGGTTGCTGTTGCTCCTGCGGTCTTTGTGTTTTTTCGAACTTGACCAACAGGTTCACCCCCCCGCACGCCAAGTCCGCTCTTCGGTATAAGTTCGTACTCACTTCGTTCACGAAGTTCTTGATCCAAATCTTTGAAACGCGTCCTTCATCGGGCAGAAAACCTGCTCGAGCTCGCAGCGGATACCTGAGGTTTGCCATGGAGCCCCTCCTTCTCACAAATTATAACTCTCCCCCTCCTCCGTCCTCAAGACTTAAGTTAAGTGCACCCCGGACTCCCACTCCGGATTGCGGGAGTAGAAAGAGGAAAAGGGGAAAAGGGGAAAGAGAAAGGGAGCGGAGGGGGGGGGTGCGAACCTTGTGAGAGTCAAGATACGCCTTCAAGTCCTTGTCAACGAACTCGAAGACCAACGTCAGCTTTTTTTCGCTATGCGCGACGTCAAAGAGCTTCACGATATTCTCGTGTTTGAGCTCCTTGAGGAGAAGAATTTCCCTGAGCGCGGAGCAAGGGATGCCCTCATCTTCCTGCTCCAGGCGCATTCGCTTCAAGGCAACCAGATCGCCGGTCTGTAGGTGGGGGGTCGTTGTTATTGGTGCTGGTTTTGAGGGATAAGGAAACGTAAGAAATCTTTTTGCGGTGGTCTCCGCTGGCCCGGTAGTTTGTGCGACCGCCAACTTCTTTTACACTCGTTCTCTTCTCTTCTCACTACTGTACGTACTCTTTCACTCTTTTTCTCACTTTGGCTAGCCAAAAAAAGACTCCTGTGACCGACACCAGATCTGTAGGTGGGGGGAGGGTGATCGTTGTTAATGGTGCTGGTTTTGTGGAATGGGGGGAAGGCAATAAAATTCTTGTTGGCGGTGGTATCCGTCGGTTCGATAGCTTGCACGGTCACCGCTTTTTACAATCGTACTCTTCTCTGTCTTCAGGTGGGGAGTCGCTGCTATTGCATGGTGCTGGTTTTGAGGGATAAGAAAAGGTAAGGAATCTTTTTGCGGCGGTCTCCGCTGGGTCCGGTAGTTCGTGCTACCTCCGTTCTTTTACACTCGTTCTCTTCTCTACTCACTACTGTACGCACTATTTTCACTCTTTTTCTCACTTTGGCTAGCCAAAAAAGACTCCCGCGACCGACACCACGAAGTTCGCTGGAGGGAGAAAACCGTAGTCCCCGGAAACTGGATGGTGCTCAAGCGATCCACCCATAGTGGCCGCGTACTGGTATCACAAAGCCAGGTGTGCGTAGGAGTGCGTGGCCCACGCCGCGAAGTCGTTGGCGTGAGCCTCGATGGAGCGTGGATGAGTGCAGATCTTGGTCTTAGTAGCGAATATTCAATGGAGATCATTGAAGGCCGAAGTGGAGAAGGTTCTCGTGTCAACAGCAATTGGACATGGGTCAGTGCGGTCCTAAGGCAAGGTGTAATTGCTCGCCACAAAGCTGCCACTAACGAGCTTGCTCGGATGTTCAGGATTGGGACCCTGAGTGTTTGCAGACAGGACGGCGGTGTGTGTCTGGTCTGCCGCTTTCACCCTATCGCGGTACACGACTGCCCCTGCCCCGGCAACGGCGAAGGCGGTCCCATTCGCTCTCGCCCCGCCATCGAAATATACCAGGAGCTTGCTGTCTCCCATTTCCCGGGCCGGTAACGTAGCGCGGGCTGCTGTCGCCTTGCCTGTTGGTGTCTGTGGGAGGGCTGAGTAGAACCTACTCTTCAGGTCAGGGAGTCGACGTCCGAGTGCACAGCTCGAACTCCACAGGCGGCTGTTCGCGGCTCGTCGCAGCCAGGACCACCCCGTGCTACCAGAGCACAGGCGAATCCGTCACGGGGAGGAGGCCCCTACAACCGTGTGCGAGCAATCAGTTAAAAATCCAGGGGCCCCGACCTGATTGTGACTGCGACTCGCTAGGCAGCACTGACTTGTCCTCGTTGCGGTGGCTACTCCGAAGTAAACTCCGCAGCTCACAGTGGACATGACGTGGAATTGCCGTGTGCAGCACCAATGGTTGAAGTGCCAAGAGGAAAAGAGTGCGAGGAAGTAATCCTGCGAGCTGAGGGCAGCAAGTCGCGTCACGCGAAGTACCCTACTGGAATGGGGGGATCGCAAGAACGTGCTTGAATGGATTGGTATGTGCCCAACACCGCCATTGTCCCGTCTGCGCCGTGTGTCGGTCCTATAAGCCACGGACACATAAGGCGGACCATCATCAGCGCGGAACCTGAGTGTCTGCAGACAGGACAGCGGTGTGAGTCTGGTTTGTCAGGCGGCTGTTCGTAGCTCGTCACAGCCAGGAGCGCTACTAGAGCACAGGCGAATCCGTCACGGGGAGAAGGCCCCTACAACCGTGTCTGAGCAATCAGTTAAAAAACTCAGGGCACTCACCCTGATTGTGACTGCGACTCGCTAGGCAGCACTGACGTGTCTTCTGTTTACGGAAGGGGATGGGAGGGGGTTCGGCACACCTGCTTGTCCTTTGCCTTGTACACGACGCCATAGGTTCCTTCCCCGATCTTGTCGAGTTTCGTGTATTTCGCGGAGGACATGGCGCCCTACTCGTTACCCTGGGTCGATAGGCACGCAACACCCCGCTGTCAGCCCGTTTGTCCTTGCCGCGCAGGCAGAGGAGACTTCCCGCCCCCGCCCCCTCTGTTCCGCCCCCCCCTTCCTCCTCCTGGCGCGAACTACAGTGAACCCCGCGTACCTCTCTGCCAGAGGCCTGCCGCCGCCGCTGAGCGCTGTCTCTGCTGGATCGTTCTTGCGGCTCTTGCTCGCCTCTACGCGGCTGCTTCTCTTTTGCGGCTTATTTACTCCCTCTTCTTCTTTTTTTTGCTGTTTTCCGCCTGTTCAAGTTTGTTCGTAACGCGATGAAGAAGAGAGAACTGTGAAAACGGGGTTTTGCCTGAAGGCTTTTCGTGTTTTCTGCAGATGCTTCGAGATGTTTTCGTTCATCTTCTTCACCATGGTGTCAGCCGAAGCTAGCGAAGCTTCAGCGCCGCCCACGTTATGTTTGTGAGAACTATAGTTCGCTTGATAATCCGGGATTTTAGAGTCTCCGGCCCGGAGTCCGCGTGACCTTCGTCGAATGGGTTCTCTTGAAGCTAATACGTACTGGGTGGGTTTGGGGGGGCATGCGTGCTTCTTTCGTGTACACTTTACTTGCTTGCTTTGGCAAGTCAGGATCGAAACAATTTGTGACCGACACCAAGTTCTCACCAGGATAGGTGAGTGTTCTTGGGCTCCCCACGTCTTACAAGTCGAGCATTGAGTTCTTTAAAGTGCAAGTGCCATCAAGACGGCAAGAACTGTTGACACAGTTGAGCAGGAGTTGCCCTAAAACCGTACCGGTTCATTGTCCGCACCATGGCCCTAAGGTTGTGTTATGTGCAGAATAGCTCAGAGAGGTTTGTTGTGAGAGGGTGCAGCTCGTATCCGGGTGATGTGTCACTCCGTTGTAAAATGTGGTACTCATTTGCATGCAAATGACTCCCCACTAACGCAACAAGAAGATTCCGTTGTGAAACCTTGTGAGGTCCCCTAACGCGTTTAGGGGATGTTTGGGATTGGGTAGGGTGACTTTCATCCTGAGGAATGGCTAGCCACGTCCAGGCTCCTTTAAACTAGTCTGCGTATCGTATCTGCGAGTACGTGTGCTTGCGTGTGCGTGTGTGTGTGTGTGTGTGTGTGTGTGTGTGTGGGTGTGTGGATGTGTGTCTTTGTTGCCTATTGCCGACTATTCGACTTATGGCGCGCTCTCCGAGTTCACGTTCGGTAGGAGCGCGATCTCGGGCCCTCCACTTTTCCTTTCTTCTTCTTCTTCGCGCAGAGCCGTATCGGAGGCACGCAAAGCGGGAATGAGAGCGAATCTGTGGCAAAGAAGCGAACGGACGGATTTCCAAATGACTCCCCACCCCGCAGAGGCAAAAAGACGAAAAGAACTTGCAAGGTGCGCACGGCATAAAAGAGACCAAAGAAAGTAGCGGATGGGGGAAAAATTTTTAGTTAGATGGGGGGGGGGGGGGGGTTGCAAGAACGTGCTTGGAATGGATGTCATGCAGGGTCAAAACCTTGTGTCTTTTTTAAACGCTGCCGCGGGGCCGATGGCCCCCAAAAAAAAATTTTTTGGAAAAAAAATAGAATTGCTCAACTTCATCAAAAATTACTGCAGTGTTTGTTCCAAAATTTTAAAATTTAAAAATCCCAATTTTTTTCCGGGAAAAAATGGGTGCCCATTTACCAAAAAGACACAAGGTTTTGACCCTGCATGATATGTGCTCAACACCGCACTGGTCCCGTCTGCGCCGTGTTTCGGACCTTTAAGCCACGGACACATAAGGCGGACCATCATCAGCGCGGAACCTGAGTGTCTGCAGACAGGACTGCGGTGTGAGTCTGGGTTGTCAGGCGGCTGTCCGTAGCTCGTCACAGCCAGGTCCGCCTATGCTACCAGAGCACAGGCGAATCCGTCACGGTAGCTAGATGGGGGCGGGAAGATATGGAAAGGGGGGCAACTTTCTGAAAAGAATAGTTGGGTCGCAGCTCTTTTTCGACGGCCCGTCGGAGTGAAAAAGAGAGTGCCCGAACTCGCTTCGCTTTTCCCTCACGAACGGGTGGGGAGGTTCGTGTCTGGGCAGAATCATGCCTCTCCTGTATGTTTATCGAACATGCTAGCATCGGGGGAAGTGCGTAGATATGTTGGAGCATTTGTTGTTACGGATCAAGCACGCGCGTGCCTGCACCACTACAGATCTTAGAGGCCTTACTTTTTTAAATTGCTGGGTACTTTTTTATAGAGTTATAACTCGCTTGAGATACCGATATTGTAGGGTCTCCGGACGGGACCTTTAATGTTCGTTCAGAGCAAGTAAGGACTATGTGGGTGTGGGTTGTTTCTTTGGTGTACACTTTTTATTGCTAGAAATGGCTAGCCGTGTCCGGGACTGTTTGTGACCGACACCAGGTACATACCTATTTTTTAGGGTGAAAGGTCGCTGGAAACTCCGGGGGTTTAAAGCCTACAAGCATTCTATGGGAGGATGTTCAGGAAACGGCCACCCCGTGTACGGCTTGACAATCCTGGTTCAGAGCAGTGCGGCCGGCGCGGCCCGGAGAGCTCCGGCACGCCCCCTCCCTTACCGTCGTGAGCAGCCAAAGACTCAACTCTCTCGTCAACGATTCTCTGCGGTATTTTGCATGCTTTCGATGTAGAGATATACAGGGAGGATCGGGTCTAGCGCTGACCCCTTCGGTGTACTTTTTCCGCGCGTTTTGGTTGTAGCACCCCGGCTTTTAGGGGGTGGCCCTCTTTGACTCTTGACACCGCCTTCTGAGGCCAAATTTCGCCCGCACGTTTCCTTCCTTTGCTATTCGCATTTGGCGGCAACCCCGAGTATTGTCCATGCAAAAGCATTGGTGCACGTATCCAAAAGAGAAAAAAAAAGAGAGAAAAAAACAACAACAACAACAACAACAACAACAACAACAACAACAACAACAACAACAACAACAACAACAACAACAACAACAACAACAACAACAACAACAACAACAACAACAACAACAACAACAACAACAACAACAACAACAACAACAACAACAACAACAACAACAACAACAACAACAACAACAACACCACCACCAACAACAAAAAAAAAAAATCATCAAAAAAAAAAAGTCGAGAATTCTCCCTGCGCCGGATAGAGTGAACTTTGTGCTCAACCCCCTCCCCCCCGACAGGCTGCGCCCCGCTTTACCGGAACCCGCAAGCCCGTCCCGGGGATGGGGGGGAGACGGAAAGGCCTCAAGCAGGCTGTGTGCACGGCAGGTATAAAAGGCTTGCGCCGCCCTCCACCCCCCCACCCGGCTTCAGCCTTCACAACTCCAGCACACTACTGCTTCCGGAGCCGCAACCCTCGGAGGAGAAAAAGTGGCAGGAATTCCGCCGCAGGATCGAGCCCAGAGGAAGAGAAGAAAAGAGAAAAATGGCGCCGAGCTAGTGAGACGGAGAAAGAGTGGACGCGGCCTCGCCTCCTTCCAGCTTCTGAGGCTAGACCTTCCCGTGTGATTATGTGCTCAAGGCTGCATTGGTCCTTTGAGCCGGAGTCATAAGGCAGCGTGGAACCTTGAGTGTCTCGAGCACGTGCACACCCGATACGAGTCCTGGCTCTGCCCACCCAATGCGGAGCTGGCGAGCCTACTGTGGCCTGAATCGCCAGACGCACACATACCGAGCTCCCGCAACAACAGGAGAGAGAGAGAGTGTGTGTGGAAGAGGTGGCGGTGGAGACCCGAATCAATGCGGCACCTTCAGCCTGGCAGGTCTGACAACAGTCCGACTTTAGTCTGGTCGTCGTCAGAATTCAGTCTAACTTGCGTCTGACTTGAAATCCTACTTTTTTGCCTGCATTCGCAGTCTGACAACAGTCCGACTTCTGAAGCCGGGAGAGTTGACAAAAAAGTACTCGAGGGGCTGCCTTGTGCTTACTTCGAAGGAGGGAGAAACTACAAAGTGGGTATTTTTCGTTGAGCGCTACGCCCGCCACTAAACCCAGATTTACCTGTGTTTCGTGTGGGCTGCAGCACATTTACCTCCTATTGATTTCGCAACTGGCAGTCTCCTCAAGTATTTCCTACGAAGCAGCTTGTACACAAAAAAAAAGATGATCCCCTGCGGGGACACCGACCTTCTTGAAGCCAGTTTTCTCCTTCGATCAGAACAGGCACTCAGGCGGTGGAGGGGTGATAAGTGCACAGGGGCGCTTTCCGACTTCGCAGCCTCAGCTGTGGATGGCCTTCGAGTAGCACATCATGCACGCTTCCTTCACGGCCTCGGAGAGGGTCGGGTGGGCGTGGCAGGTGCGGCCGACGTCTTCGGACGAGGCGCCGTATTCCATAGCCAGGACGCCTTCGGCAATGAGCTCGCCCGCCAAGGTGTTGATGATGTGCATTCCGAGGATCCGGTCGGTCTCCGCGTCGGTGATGACCTTCACGAAGCCCTGGGTGTTGTCGTTGGTCTTCGCGCGCGAGTTGGCTGCGAAGCGGAACTTCCCGACTTTGTACTTGATCCCTTCGGCTTTGACCTCCTGCTCGGTCTTCCCGACGTAGGCGACTTCCGGGTTGGTGTACACCACCCCCGGAATCGTGTCGTAGTTGACGTGTCCCGCCTTCCCAGCAAGCTGCTCCGCGATCGCAATGCCCTCGTCCTCCGCCTTGTGGGCAAGCATGGGGCCCTTGTTGATGACGTCACCGATTGCGTAGATCCCCGGAACCGACGTCTTGAACCCATCGTGCACTTCGACGAACCCGCGCTTGTCCTTCTTGACGCCGACGGTGTCGCAGCCGAGGCTGTCGGTGTAGGGCCGCCTACCGACGGACACGAGAGCAGCGTCGCACTCGATCACCTCGGAAGCGCCGCCCTTCGCGGGTTCGACGGTCAGCTTGACCTTACCGTCGCTGGTTTTTTCGACGCCGGTGACCTTCGTCGACGTCTTGAAGGTGAGACCTTCGTTCTTGCCGAGGAGCTTGACGATCTCCTTGGCAACCTCCGTGTCGAGGAACGGCGAGCACTGCTCGGCGAACTCGACGACGGTGACCTTCGCGCCCAGCCGCGCCCAAACGGAGCCCATTTCGAGGCCGATGACGCCGCCGCCGATGACCACCAGGTGCTCGGGGCACTTTTTGAACTTCAGCGCGCCAGTCGACGACACGATGCGTTCCTCGTCGAACTCTGCGAACGGGAGGGGCGTGGGGTCTGACCCGGTCGCGATGACGATGTTCTTTGCGGTGAACGTTTCCTTCTTGCCGTCGGCTTTGGTGACGACGACCTTCTTGTCCTTCGTGATTTCACCGGTTCCGACGACGTACTGGACCTTGTTGGCTTTGAACAGCATTTCGATCCCTCCGGTAAGGCCTTTGACGGCCTTGTCCTTCGCAGCCATGAGCTGGTCGTGCTCCACGTAGCACTTGTCCCCGTTCATGATCCCGAACCGCTTGAAGTCGTGCTGCGCCTCGTGCAGCTTGTGCGTGGCGTTGAGGAGGGCCTTCGAAGGGATGCAGCCCACGTTGAGGCACGTCCCGCCCAGCGCGCCCCGCTTCTCGATGCACGCCGTCTTCAAACCGAGCTGCGCCGCCTTGATCGCGGCGACGTAGCCCCCGGGGCCTCCTCCGATGATCACAAGGTCCAGGTCAGCAGCCAGCCGGCATCCGGTTCTTCTCAACATGTTTGCTTTCTTCTTCTTCTTCGCTTTTGCGTTTCCTTTTTTTTTTTTTTTGACCTGTTTACTAGACTGCTTGAGTGATAACTCTTTATCTAACGTTGTGTTTGTGGGAAAAGGGAGGCTGCTAACTTGTAATCATCGAGCCGGCAAGGAAGAAAACAAGTATTTGGGCGAGATCCTGCCCCCGTTACAAATAGCAGACAATGCACTACTCTGACTACTCTTAGGGCAACAACCGGGAACACACTGGTAGGTGAGCAGCGACACCTCCCGAAAGTGAGCCAAGGGCGAAGGACGTATCTGCGGCTGCTGCGGCAGTTGCCCGGTGGTAACTCCACACGCAGAACGCGGGGAAGGGGAACGTGTTTTCCCAACTACATTGAAACCCCTTCCCGACCGTAGCATCCGAGGAAGCACAAGGTGCAAACATGGAGGGTGCTACGCTTGTGCTTACTTCGAAGGAGGGAGAACCTACAAAGTGGGTCTTTTCGTTGAGCGCTACGCCCGCCACTAAACCCAGATTTACCTGTGTTTCGTGTGGGCTGCAGCACATTTACCTCCTATTGATTTCGCAACTGGCAGTCTCCTCAAGTATTTCCTACGAAGCAGGTAGCCGTGCACGGGTCTTGGGCGCTTAGGTTCGAATGCAGGTTTCTCGTCAAAGCCATTCGGAGAGAGAGACTTTTCATGTCGAAAAAGCCAGAACCCAAACTGCATTTCGGACAGTCAAAAAGGAGCATCATGTTTGCAAGGATGACGAGGTTCCCCCCGTTCTGGAGTCACAGAACTCTTGTGGGGTTGACGGGTTGAGGCGGGGCGATGCAGTCTTTGCTACGCAGTTGTAACAGCAGCTCGCTTTGTGGCATACTCCCTTTGGGCCCGGCTCCGCCAAAAAAAGCAAATGAAGGCAGCGAAAATGCGTGGAAGTTTTATTTCCCTTCTCTGGGGAAGAGCTGCCGCGCCAAACCTCGCTTCTTTGTACCACATGCGGAGAAAAGAGAAAGAGAGACATAAATAGAGACAGAGAGGGTTTGGAGGAGGACGCTGGCGTGCGTCGGGGCCAGTGAGAAGCACCGGCCACCTTGCTAGATACATCCTGCCGCGGAAAAGGAGCCCTTTCATTCGCTGGGGTCAGCACCCCTGCGGAGGCCCTCTTCCGTGTGCCTTCACGCGGAAGGAAACAGTAGACTTTTTTAAGCCCGGCGGAGGTCAACTGACCGGAGCTACCGGGGAGAGTGTGCTTACGTTGTGTGGTAACCTGATACGTTCGTGTGGTATGCGTCGATTGTCTAATGAGCTTGAAGCCCCGCATGGGCGCTTTGTTCCGTGCTGTGGGCGCCGCCCGATGCACGCGGTGATTCGTTTGCGACAATAAAACCTGAGGGAAAAAGACTGCGTGTTTATCCCTCTCAACAAAAAAAGAAACGCCGGAAAAAAGAAGAGAAATTCCGACAACTTATTTCCGGGGACACGACGCAAAGTACGTGACCGCGTTTCATTCCCCGGAGCCGGGAGAAACCCGCGCCCAGAACGTTTTGTTTGCTTTTTTGCGGGGGATTGAACCTGGGTCCCCTGTCGCTCTTTCAAGCGACAGTTTGTGGTCTACGTTTTCCGCGTTTTCGAACGCCTGGTTTTGATAGGTCTGGCTGACAGTAGCGAAATGTTTTTCTTAGTCTACCTCAAAACGGGTCACTTATCGCTTCGCTTGTAGTTGTTCACTCAGGACTTTTGGCCTGCTGTTGTGTTTGTGTGCCTTGTCGTGTAGGGGTAGACCCGCATGACCTCACGTCCGTTCAACACGTGGTTCGTTAGCTACAGCACTCGAGTTCTTTGTCTGGCAGCTTCGTCGAGCATTCCTTCCAAGCTGGCGCTCATGTAAATAAAGACAATTGATCCTCGGCCTGGCAGCGCAGTGTGGGCGAGCACCAGCTCAGTTCTTGACTTTGTCGGCATAACATGCAGGGTCAAAACCTTGTGTCTTTTTGGTAAACGCTGCCGCGGGCTGCCGCGGCCCCCAAGAATATTTTTTGGAGAAAAAAATATTGCTCAACTTCATCAAGAATCACCGCAGTATTTGTTCCATTTTTTTAAACCCCATTTTTTTTCCAGAAAAAATGGGTGGCCATTTTTTTTTGGGTCTAAATCCCCGTTACCAAAAAGACACAAGGTTTTGACCCTGCATGATAAGCTTGTCACCTGCGCCAGTGCGCGGGTTCGCGTTTTTTTTTGGGTTTGGGAGGTCGTTCTGCCTCGTCGTGAAAAGACTCTGGCCGACGAAAAGCTGCGAACGTCGCCACTTGCATCAGCAGTACAGTCTATCGCCACAGATTGTTGCTTCGATTCAAAGTTTAAGCGTCTCAGCCCCACTTATCCAAGTCGCATCCGAGGGTTCGCCGTTCCTTTCAAAAGATGTGAAAGCCGTAGGACCTAAAGGCCATACGGCTGAACCCGTCGGTGTAGCATCAATCAGGCTTGCAACGCAGATGTTCAGTTTAACTATCAGGCTGAATCCCCGTGCACCAGAGGTGATGGGATGCGTCTGTAGGCTGCAGCCACTACAATTTGCTGTTGATCTTGACGCAGATATTCTGTGTGGGAAGAAGGGCGTAAGCGTTAGGGACTTGATACAACTGACGGTTGATAGCTGGAGGCCGATAGCTGGCCGTTCATTTTCCATTGACCGGCCCCACAAAAAAGGCACTTCACGCAATTTGCCCGGGCACACCGATTCGCTGCGGACAGTGTGGCTCTTGCGCCAGGCACGCCAGGCCGCGCCAGAAACCCCGCGTTTGGCGCGCCAGAAAAGTGTTTTTACCAGGAATTGACAAGTTCTTAACTTTGGGACCATCGTTCATCCATTTTTTCGGCGATCCCGGCGTGCATTCCAACAAAACTTTAGTCCGATGAGAAGATCGATGACGAAATCTTCCAGAACCCAGGGTGTCAACCTATTTTGGTGCACTGAAAAACAAGCTTTTTCCAGGGGATCGATCCCCTGCAAGCAGTCTTTTTGGACCGGTTTGGACAGGTGCACCATGGTAATCCATGGTACCGTGCGGTAATGAAAGGCCGACGAACCACAGGATCTTCTTCGTTTCCGGGTCTAGTATGCACCGTTCTCTTCATCGGAGCTGAAAGCGAGCAAAACGTCGTTGAAAAAGATCTGCTACGTGGACCAGCGGAAAAGGTCACCACAACTTTTGCCAAAACCAGAGTCCACTGTTTGTGCCCATTGAAAAGTGGCCCAGGCTTGAAATCAATGCCGCCGAGGCACACTTTTTCCCACGTTCATGCGACGAGGAACCTAAATTTCCTTGGGGTTACAGGGTGCGCCAAACGCGCCAGGCCCCAGGAGCCACATTTCCGCGGAACCTGGCGAAGCCGCAGAGAGTCTGCATGTCCGGCGCTTCGTTTTATGTGTGCGTGTCGGTTGATTGTTTCCCACTTTTATTTACCCTGATTCATTTTCAGGTGAGGAACTCACCTGAAAATACCAGCAACACGCGCTATTTTTTAGCCTGCAATACTCTGTAGGGCCCAACGCGCTAGACAAGGTAGTACTAAAACATAAAGGACACACCTTGGATTCACTGAAGAAGTCGAGGGAGAGACGGCCGCCCTCCCGGCCCACGCCAGAGTTTTTGACGCCGCCGAAGTGCACGCGCAGGTCCCGTTGCAGCCAGCAATTGACCCATATCATGCCGCTCTCGATGCCCTGAGCGACTGCGTGGCCCTTGTTGAGGTTCGTCGTCCAGACTGACCCTGCGAGGCCGTACTGCGTCGCATTCGCCATCCGGATGGCATCCTGGACGGTGTCGAACGGGTGCACCGTGACCACAGGCCCGAAGATTTCTTCTACAGCAGGCCGCGAGTCGATCGCGAGCCCAGTGATGATGGTTGGCTGCAGGAAGTTACCTGAATTGGATGGGTTGACTTGATTCGGTGAGCTTGACAAGGATGCTTTTTGGACTGTTCGTGTTTTGGAGAAGCAGGGGTTGTCCCTCTCTTTGCATTTCTGTCATGTTCAGCACGGGCTTCGTATCATGTACATTTTGTCGGCTTGAGGGCCCCTTTCCGCAGCAGGGAAAACGGAAAGGAGAGACAAACATTTCCATCGACACCGGCGACACCTATCAGGTGACGCTCGCCTGTGCCACCTTCACTCCCATCGGATGCATCTTTAGCTCCAATGTTTTCAACACTCGCGGATTCTGACTGACGGTCTCACATCGGATAAGGACTGGCGGTTTGTCATCAAGTAAAGCTTCTACAGCAGGCTACGGGCGGAGTCCGCCTGCACTGGACACCACAGGTGTTGTCGAAGGTCGTGAATGTGTAAGGTCTTGTATGCCGCTTTGTCACTGGCTTTGTTTCGGTCAAAGCGTGGCAAGACTTTAAGCCACGTGCTAGGGCCTGCTCAACAACTCTTGCTTTCGCTGGCCTCGCAGTCAAAAATTCACGTGATGGACTTTCTCCCTGTACTCTGGCCGTAGCGTACTGCTACCCTTGGTCCGATCTAGCTCGATGCACTTTGAAATGTGCATCAACCCGGCGACTGCGGAGGAATGGCCACCGAGCACAGGTGTGTGTCGTTCTTTGACGCCCTGTGCGCCACGCGATTACAGACTCGGGGCAACGTGTGCGGAGCAGTAGTTGTCGACTTCGAAGAGTATCCCATACGAGGAAGTGGCTGCAGCGAGGTCCTGTGTCATCACAAGTAGCGGCTGACAACCGGCTGGGCAGCAACGCCGGTCCCGCAGTGGACCAAGGGTTCGTGCGCCAGCGAAGCCTGCCCCAAAAACGGCAAACATAGCAGACAAGCCTGCTGCAAAAAGTAAGAGAGCCCCAAGAGAAAGCGGTCGGTTGCATCCAGTTCGGATTCTGGATCTAGCCACGAGACTGTGTGCGAGACGGTTGCAAATGCCCCGTCTGTGACGAGTGTGACGGAGGCTCCGAGGGGGTCTTCAGTGGACCAACACCTGGGTGTCCATGTGAAAGGCGCATTCTGCTCCCGCTGTGGAAAAAAGGATAACGAGACTTGCCGGCCGGCTTACCGAAGGAGGTGGCCGTGCGAGTCATCTCGATGGGTTGGCGGATGACGGCTGGATTCGTCCAGGTAGTCTGGTGTCAATAAAACAAACAGGCGCGAACCTACATGAGGAAAATAACCCCCGAAGATCAAGACCAATTTTCCCGCCCCGAGGCCTGACGCCTTGTACAGCCCTCGAGGAGGGTCCGGTCAGGACGGTGGCTCGCCTTGGCCGAGCGAGTCCGCGTGCAGAACCGTCTTCTGTTGACCCAACGTGCTCGGACCCCATCATCCCTCGCCGAGTCGTGACTTGGCTGGGCTACCTAGCTACTCCGCAAGGGAGGCAGCTAGTTTTGACTGAAGTGAAGCAAAGGTACGGGTATAGCGAGATAACTGAAAGTCCGCATGAGAAGCACTGCGATGGACCATGAGCGCCGAGTCCACTTTAGCACGTTTTTTGGGGGGTCCTGCTAGGTATGGCGATCGGTGCTCCGGGTCTTGTACACCTCGAAGGGCTACATGCCCCTCACGGCTTGGTGCACCAGGTGGCCTGGGAGACCCGCGTTACCCTGATGGAGCATGAGCTCATCTCCAAGGCGCTGGTCCTGGGCAACAAGCACCTCGCGGAGATTGCAAAAAAGGAGAGCAAAGAGAGACTTCCTCCTGCCAAGAGGCCGGGGAATTGAACCGCGGAGGATGGATTGACTCTCCCGGATGGCCTTTGAAAAGAAGCGATGCCGAAGCCCGGCGCAAGAAGGACCGCCGGTCCCTTCTCCAGGCTATTCTGATGTGGGTGAACCGAAAGCTGGCCTCGGGACCAATCAAGGCCGACTCTGCTCAGCAAGACATGACGTACTTCATCTCACTGGTTTCATTTCTTTCATGGCGCGTTCACAGTCGACAAGCGTGAATCATGCCAGCTGTTGCGATTCATTCTGAGCTGTGAGTCGCTTAATCGAGCGAAAGCAGCGCGCCATTTGTCTATCTAATTTGTGGATCGACGACGGAAACAGTATTCAGAAAACACGCTCAGTGGAGCTCATCGACGTGTGGGCGGATAAGGTCCGCTATGTCGGAGCGCGTCTCCATGCGATGCAAGTCGATGCATCCCGAAACGGCAATGGAAACACCCTATAACGGTCTATCATAACTCGCCATGTCATATGCACACATGATCCCGGAGGTTTAGGAAACGTTGCATGCGCACCTATGGCTGCAGCACAATGGCGTGGGTGCAATTCTTCGCGGGTGGAAGACCACATTTCTCTACCCGCGCTTCTGCACACACACACACACACACACGGGTGAAATGAAACTGTCCTTCCGGGATCGCTGCGTGTGGAAGTTGCGGCGCAGTCATGCCTTCAAAGACAGTGTCCGAATATTCGGAGGTGGTCGAGTGCGGCACATGTAAATAACGTTTGGCCACAAGATTCGACCGAGGTTCATCGCCAATCTGGGACTGCTCCAACCATGCCAGCCAAATGAAAACATATGAGAATAAAAAGTGTCGTGACTTTCACTCGTGCCCCTCCACAGCCGTCAACAGCCGTCAACACCACCACAACTATCGCCACCCGAGCACACCTGTCGCAAACCCAGACCCCGACACAGAGTCAAGTACGACAAGTGCGCCAGAGGATGATATGGACAGTGACAGCAGACGTGAACTCGTAGTAGTCGGATCACCAGCAAGTTAAATCAAGATCCCTACAAGGGCGGTCGCGCAGGGGGCTGCCAAGCGAGGTGCGACAGCTCAGAAGACCGAGGCGAAACGAAGCTGGCGTCCAACCCCAAGTGGCTGGAGAAGCGGCCAAACATCGACTTCCGTTCGCATCTGCGGTGCTGGTGCAAGGTATGCACGCAGTACCCAGAGTACAGAGGTACACACACACAAAAGAAGTGGACGCAAGGCAGCCCTAATAACGGATGCACTCGTTTCCCAAGGCACTTGACGAGCACGACACTGGAGACTACCACGAGGCAGCCCTGGAAAAGGCGGAGGATGAGAAGGTGGCGCGGGCAGGAAAGCCCAGGACGACCACTGAGCGCGAGAAAAAAAAAAACCATCGTAAACCACCCGAAGCTGACAGTTTGCGGTTGATATGCGCGAGTTAGTAATCTCGAAGCACAAGAGGTGCACCCGGATTCTTGCTTTGCGGTCCTTCCACTCTTGGTTGACGTGCCTCGCACGTTCTGCCAGGATCTTCGCCGTATTTAGATTATATCCGTGGTGACCCTCATTCACACACCATCAGGCGCGCACTCATGGCGCACTGTTTTCGAACTACAGGAAGGAGAAAGAGGCTTCGTCTGGGTATACACCAAACGGTGCACGTGGACGCTGGCTGAAACAGGCGACAAGAAGATGGCCAAGTGGGGGTTTGACGAAGGCGGTTGACGACTGGCTCTTCTGCCTGTACCGGCTGTACTACAAGCAGGCTCTGAATCGTGTCCATGCGTCCCCTGTTGTAGGTCTGACCTGCGACGAGAGTACCGACACTGGTGTACAAGGGTCGACCTGCACTCGGGTCATCGGGTGTGAACACGAAGGTGGGGGATGTCGAGGAGACGCGCTTCACAGTTGAAGAGAATCCCATCGGATTCCGTCTGTGCCCGGAAAACTGCTGAGGCACTGCTGCGCAATTGAGCTTTTTCCCTGGACGGCACGGCAGCGATGGCCGCCGATTTCAGGTCGTTGCAGGTGATGATGCGGGCCGAGTGGAATCCGTGCTCCGAATTCGCCTACTGCCGGCTTCACGACCTTGCCATTCAGCTGGCGAGGCTCCATAGCGAAGACAAGAGACGACTGCGATTCTGCTGGAGGTGTACATTATGTTCCACCAACCCCAGACCTCAAACTGCCCTTCAAGATGGCCAACGCCAGACTCTCAGCCAGTTCGTCAAAATCCTCGAAATGGTGGTTGTCGTGTTGTAAGCGCCTTACGAACATCAAGGTCTACCCCGAAGTACTTGTCGTGTTGTAGGAAAAGTCGAAAAAGTCGGTCAAGGCCACTGGGCTGGCGGTGAAACTGAAGTCGAAAGTCATCGCAACCCTCCAAGTCATCGCAACTTAGGAACGGAGGGGGACGAGACCTACTGGACGTGGCTGCACTCCCTCGCTTCTGGGACACGTCTGCCCTTCTATTCTTCTCGAAACTGGCAGCTGGACATGCACTGCCGAGTTCAGTGACAACTTGATTGGGTACATCCCGCATACCTAGCCCCCCCGTGATAAAAAACCCGGGTTTTGGCGGTATCCATCTTAATCAAGGGGGTATCCATCTTAAACACGGGGGCACTGTAGACTACCGTGCAGTCACGTTGCACAGGGGTACCTCACCCCCGTGTTTAAGATGGATTGGCATTCTCGCCCGTTATCCATCTTAATCAAGGGGGTTTGGCTATCCATCTTATGCACGGGGGGGGGGGGGGGGGGGGCAGCGCTCTTGTTAAGGATCAGCCACTTTGGCCGGATGGCCGGATAAACCAGACCCCCCCCCCTCTACAGTGCAGTTGCCTTGGAGGCTGGGTGGTCAAATTCTCGAAGGTGAAATGGTCAAAATTCCCTGCCAAAAGTGGGCCCACAAAAATTTTCCAAAGTGTGGTATTTGGGGTATTTGGGGCAAAAAAAAATTTTTTTTTTCTGACCGCCCACCGTGGTGACCACCTTAGAGTGTGACAGGTAGCGTCTCCCCCCTCCACAGTGAAAATAGCCTGAGGGGGGGGGGGGGGGGGGGGGGGGGTCAGCCGGCTGGGGGATGGATGGATGGTTCTTAACAAAATGCCTGGGGGGGGGGGGGCTAGGTACGCTTTAAATATGTTTGCTTTTGCCTTCGCCATTGTTGCAAGTACTCTCGCAATGAGTCGATCGTGTGCAAAACCCTTGCATAAGCCCACCTCAACCTCACGCACCCCGCGAGGTTGGGAGGGGTGGGGTACGCTGTATAATGGTAGGTGGAGGTGGGGTAGGGGGGTACCCTACCCCCATCCCACCCTACTTTCAGAGCGCTGGAAAGACTGCGACCCTGTAGCCAGGCCTCCCTGGGTTGGGAGACCAGCAACGAATCGTGTTCCAAGAAACAAAGGATCCTGTTTCACGTCAAGGAAATTACGGGCATTTAACAGGAAGAGAACGAGACAGCCCGAGTTTCTTCTACGGAGGAGACGTCGATACTCTTCGAGCGCCACTCCCCGCGCCACCAGCGTACCGACGCCTGCTGGCAAACGAGGACGTGACGCCAAGATGTACTGTTCATCGTCTCCGCCACGCAGTTGGTCGCGCCGCCTGAACGGGACTACATTGACACAGATGTTACGCAGTTGTGGCATGCTACTTCTCAGCATTCGTCTGAAGTGCAAGAAGCCCTCGTGAGATTATTTTCCTTTCCGTTGAGATATTGTGGAGAACATGCAGGGCAACCAGGGTGACGAAGGAGAATTGCTGCATCTTACACTGTAGAATACAAGCAAAGTGGGGCCTCAGATGGAAGACAAGGAAACGCTAACTTTTCAGCAATGCAAGGACTGCACAAGTTTACAGCGCAATGTGCAAACCGACGGATATACCGACCGTGGCCCGGCTTTGTCGCATCGCAGCCGCTGCAGCATTCCCTTCACGGGCGAGTCATACATCATGTTGCCATTGCCTTCACATTCGATCTGAAACGATCTGACAAAAAGGGGCTTTTACCTCTAATACACACGGCAAATTTTAAAATCCCCATAATGCACATGGCAAATTTCAAGATCCCCATAATACACATGCGATTATTTTTTACCACATAATACACATGGCGTGTAGTTTTTGAGATTTTTTGGCACTTGATATTTGGACTCAAATTCTGGGTGAAATTCGGGTGTACTACCACAGTAGTGGTAGAAGTAGGGGTTCGCCCAATACCGTTGAACACGGGACCGATATGGCCCGCATTATGGCCGCACAGCAAACGATAACAACGCGTACAGATATTAGATAGCAACAGATTTGGCAACGCCTCCTCTCCAGCCAGTGCATCCACAGCTTTCCCACAAGGGAGTTCGCCCGGAGAACCCGAGTACAGGCTCAGCCCGATACTGGGTATGCCATCCTTTGAGTACCGTACTCAGTTACGAGTCAGTGCGCCGTGGTCAAAGCTGACTCGAACCCTAATTTCTGCTACTCTGGCCCTCAGTCTGGGCTCATCTCGCACTCGAAACCCACTTTTCGCTGCGACAGGTTTCATGCCAACTCTTCGACGCTGTTGACAACAGTGTTGTCGTCAGTTTTTTAAGTAGGTTGCCGAACTACAACGACAACACTTTGAATACCGACTCATCTCAGTAAACGGGAATGAGCCGGGTCAAGGTTCAGAAGATTGAAACGAGCAAGAAACCACTCAGGTGCAGCATTAGCAAACAAATCTTACAAGAGCTAAATTTCAAAACGAAGGAAATCAGCAACTGGTGTGATCTGCAAGACACATTAGAGCTTGAAAAGTTGAGCACAAAACTTGGACCCAAATCATGGATCCAAAGCTTGGAGCCAAAGCTTGGACCCAAAGCTTGGAGCCAAAGCTTGGAGCCAAAGCTTGGAGCCAAAGCTTGGAGCCAAAGCTTGGAGCCAAAGCTTGGAGCCAAAGCTTGGAGCCAAAGCTTGGAGCCAAAGCTTGGAGCAAAACGTGGACGTTTCTGTCACAATGTCACTCGAATGTGTGCACGCACAGGGTTGACCAAAAATAATTTGCCATGTGTATTATGTGTCAAAAAATAGTTTGAAAAGTGCATTATGGTCACAAAAAATTGCCGTGTGCATTATGGGGATTTTGAAATTTGCCATGTGTATTAGAGGTAAAAGCCCGACAAAAAGGTGCTTGTATCTGCCTTCTTGTTTTCTTTCTGTGAAGTGCCCAGAAACTCGCTCGAAGTGGGCCGCCGACGCACGCAGGTGCCGTCGGCACCACTCTTATGTTATTTCGCTGCTTTCATCCGGAGGTGTCACGACGCACCTGACAGTTAACCACAAACCAGGACTGACTCAGCGAAGGGCTGGGTGGCTCGTGTCCCCGATGCCTGCACTCCTTCTCTGGGACAATTCCTTGGGTAAGGATCACAAGTTTGCGGGAGCCAATCCTATCCTATAGAAGGCCCCGTTGAGGTGTGAGGTGCCGCCTGCCCACAATAAAAAACTACCGGTGGGTGCGGGCAGTGTGTGACAGTGCAGTGGAGCAGTGGGTGGGTGCTGAGCCCAGCCAACGGTTGTGCCGTTATTGAACCACCTAAAAAAAACTGCTGCCGCGGGCTACCGTATTTCTAAAATGTTGGCCAGAAATAAACCTGGCGCCCCCCTGGGAAATCTGCTAAGTACCCGAACCCCTGCAAAATGTTGGCCAGAAATGCACCTGGCGGTTTTGCCCGGTTTTTTGCCGTGGGCGCACGGGGATTCAGGGAGTATCGCAGAAGAGGCCAGACCTCACGGATACATCCTGGTTTGTGGTTTACGGTAATTGGATTGCTTGCATGCTGCTGTGATTCCTGATTAGGACCAGAGTAAGCATGCTGCTGTGCAGCACACATGATGACAATGACACAGAGATTGAAGTTGTCGGCAAAACCCGTCTAAACGTGAGGAAGAAGCGAGAAAAGAGAAGCGCACTGGTGACCGGTGTCGTGCAATTTCACAGCAGCGGGGCGTGAATCTCAGCCTGCCAATCTTACGCTGGGGTCATGACGAACCCGCATCGAGCTGTGCAACAGAGCATTGCGGACATGAAGTACCGTATCGGGTCAATCTCATCCCTTTCTCAACTGCGATATGGCCTAGCAGAAACAGGGCCCTCATGATGTTCAAGGGTCGAGAAGGGACTACTACGTGAAGCAGATGAAGCACCTCCTCAGAGCCAGCGAAAGCGTACCAGAGGCGTACACTGAGCGGACCATGGTTTTCCGTCCAGGCGAAAACTGGAAGGCTGTACACCCCGAGTACGCCTCAGAGGGGGGAAACTGCGGCTGATTGATGTAGCAATCACGTTCCCCTTGCAACAACGGCGGGTTCGCGAAACAAAGCGGCCGAAGGGCCAGGGGCGACCGCGTACGAGGCGATAAGAGAGCGGTGGTGCAAGAGGCCCCCCTGCTGGCGTTGGAGACTCAGCGGGGCCAGAGCTGAGGGCTCTACTATCAGCGTTGCACCGGAGGTATGACTGGAGTCATACCCTCCCTTGCCCAGCTTGGTTACTACGGCTCCAGGTTCACGGTGATGAAGGCGATCTCCAGGGTCGCCATGCCCTGGTGGTATACCACCGCGTGTGCGTCACTCCCAAAGTCCACTGCGGACTCTTGATGTGCACTGCTCTCGCACTTCGGGTTTTGGATGAACGTGCACTCGCTCCGCGGGTTGCCTGCACCTGTTCAGGCTCAGAGACCCGCTTTTACCATGCCTGGAGCTGCCCGAGTTTGCGATGGCACTTCTTTCGGTGTAGGGGCCAACGGCGCGGAAGGTGCACGGTTGGTTATTTGTCGCGTTACGTCTGCCTGAATTGAATCTGCTGTGCCCGACAGAGCCCCGGGTAAACAAAAAGAGGACCTCAAAAATCGAAGGGAACAAGAATGTGCAAAAACTGCAACCAGTGTCGGGGTGACATTCCTACTCCACGTTGAGCGAGACGACATACGAGGGTGCCTGGTGCGAGCCCTGCGCGTAGGGCGCGGAGATCCATCAGACACGGGCGTTCACAAGGAGTCCAGGTGTTGTGAGCATTGCCAAAGAGAGGATGCCGACCTTGGTTGGTGGATGAGGGACAAGAAAGACGACCCGAAAGCGTACGCTGGGCACTCTCCAGTCATTTAACCTTTCTAGCAGCAGCAGGACTGCCGGTAGCGCCATGAACAGGGACGGGGCGGACGTGGAGATGGAGCTGCTCTTCCCCCTCGACTCTCGATGCCACACGCATCAGGGCAACTGCAACCAATTTTCGCGCCCAGATGCTGGTGCAAGAGTGCATGTAAGCCGCTGGAAAGTAGTACTCATCGAAAGAAGAAAGGGACCGGCGGGACCAGAAATGGCTCACAACGGGAAGTCAAGCACGATGAAGAGAGGAATTCGATGAACGCGCGTACACCGACAAAGCAGGCCAGGAACATTGCAAGACGCGCGAGGCGACTCACCGAAAGGTTTGGTATCAAATTGTGCCAACTGGTGTTCTTGCCCCACCGAAATACCACGGGCATCGGCACGAGAGCCTACGGCAGAGGTGAAACTATCGGATCGTAGACATCTGAGCCTACAGCTATGGAAGAGCGGGCCACGCAGAGACGAGGAGCAATGCAGCGGCCAGCGTCACACCTGCACACGGACGCACCAACAAGTTACAAAGAACAGAACAAAGCAGGAGACGCGACCCAGAGACCCGGGCTACAAGTCAGGGGACAGTGGGACGGGCCTCCTCGGGGCCCACGACAGCCCTCAGTTGGAAGGGGTCACAGGAAGCACCGAGAAAAGGTGCAGGAGCGCGCACATTTTTCGGTGCTTCGTGTGACCCGACCTCCAACCGAGGGCTGTTAGGGGCAGCAACACCGGAACTTCGACCGGCGTTCGAAGCGTTTCCCCCGATCTCGGGGCGGCTCAAAACAAAAAGAGAAAAACGTTCCCTGGAAAACAAAACTCGAAAAAACAGTGCGCAAGCAGGAACAGAATCCCGCACCAGAAGCTGTCCGTCATGCGACGTGGAATGTTGGTTGAAGGAGTGCAAGGATTCCGACGACTAAGAGAAAGAAAGCCCCACTTTTGCAAGCCTTACTGGAAAACGTCAAATCGGTCTCACAGAGGAAGACGTTCACTGTGATACAGGAAACGACGAGAGAAAATACAGGGTGAACTGCATCAATTTTTTGATGTGGAGCTGGTGTAGAACCCTCTGCAACAGCCGCTTAACCAAAGATGTGAACCAACATTACGAGGCTATTTTTGCGAACAAAACAACCTGTCCTACAAGGAATACTCCAGTTAAAGAGACTTTTGGAGTACAGAACCGCTTGCCACACATACGGAAGTTGAAAACTTAGAAGATAACAACATCGACGAGAGGGCACGAATGTACCGTCCACCACTCATCCCTGTACTACTAGCTGTGTGTGAAGACGAAGATTATGATGCTGCAACAATCCCGCAACGAAGAAACCCGCAGTCAAGAAACCCGCAGCGAAGGCGGGAGGAGCGAAGAAAGATGGGAAAAAGAAGAAATGAGTAAAAGAAAAATCATAGTTTTGGTTTTAATGGTGTGATGCATATGCCGGTGCAAACCTGGCACAAACCTGGAAAAACTCAAGGGGGGTCCGATTTTTATTTTGCACCACCCCTTCAGGTTATGGCAGGTGACTGCTGCAATCAAGCAAAGCCGACTGCACCAGGGTCCTGTCGAGTAAAGACCAGCACCAATAGATATGTATGGCGGCACTGAAAGTGTAGGTCCACTGCAGAAAGTACCCGGAATGCTTTGCCATTGCAGCGCTGAATGCACACCTCTGACAGACAGGAACCACTATTTTCCAAAGCCTCCAGAGTGCAAGCCCGGTTGTCCTCGACGCAACGGACTAAGGGTTCCATTATTGGCTGTTCTCGGCTGGTATGGCCGAGTCAGTGTTTCCTCGTCTTTAGACTTCTTCGAGTTGTGTGTAGCCCCAACGGGTCTGCCACTGGTGCGGCCCCGTTTCTCTGATCTTCTGTCTCTTCTGCTTCACCTCATGCTTCCATCCATCCGGGCCTGCCTGCGCTTCCAGTCCGCTGGGTATTGTTCCTGGGGGTGAAACTTCCATTTAGTCGCCGTTTTCGAGCGACCTGCCTGAGGTACGGCACGCTCTCTCGCCTGCTTTCTGCCGTCTTGCCTGTCTCGTACGCTCGCAGAACGGCCTCGAATGCCTGCATTTGCAGCATCATCGTCTGCATCGATGTGCTGCATCCGCGGTACGTGCTTACTTTTCAGTCGACAACTACTGCTCCGGACACATTGAGCTGATGCTAACTGACGACCAGAACGAGTGATGACCTGTCTCTGCTAGTTGCGTGACGCTTGTTTGCACGCAGTTGCGCGTCCGCGAACGCCACGCACCCATGCTCGGCAGCCATTCCTCCGCAGCTGCCGGGGTTGTTGGTAGTGCATCGAAACCCTTGCAGAGCTTAAACAGCGGCTTGGTCAGCCACTGTTTGAAAGGATGCGGACCAAAGGTAGCAGTCTGTTGAGGCCACATCTTAAGCCATCCGACAGCACCTTCTAGGCGAGGGTAAACCGCTGGATGGGAGGGGAACCCGCCCGACCGAATCCGCTTGTTGCAGACTTCTGTTCCGATGGCACAGCCGAGCCGGTTGAGCGTGGGAACTTCTCTGATTCGATGGAGATACTTGCTTCTCTTTCCGTTTCCCAAGCTACGGAAGGGGCCTCAAACCGACAAAATATACACGATACAGAAGCCCGTAAGCTGAACATGAGAGAAGTACGAGGAACCGCAAAGAGCGGGACAAACCCCCACGAGCACCAGACGATCATGAAACGTGGCAAATCCACCGCGAAGCCTGAAATCTCCGTGCTAGCGGGTGCTGGGGAGACAAAAAATAAAAAGCTCGGACCCCCCCGGTACAAATTCGGAAGCACTCCACGGTGGATCACACCATTAAAGTTCAGTTTTTGTTCTATTTTATCGTTGGTAAATAACGAAGCCTGCAAAGGTAGAGTGCTGTTGAGAACAGAGTGCTGTTGAGCACTATCGAGAGAAATCTCAGCGGTGAATCGAGAAGGTTGTTCGAACCTTATTCACCAGAAGAAGTACGGCAGGAAGGTGATTGTATCGTAGCATACTTCTTAGTAGACGACGCCTAGGTACCACGATATGCAGAGGCACAAAAGAAGACACTCACGAGCGGAAGGGAAGGCGGCAGTTCGCGAGCGCCTCGACGTCGCCCGTATCGGTGCACACTAGACGGACGCGCAAAGACGATGAACCGGTGAGTGATTGCCGAGACTCCGGCTCCGTTTCGCCGGGGACAGGATAAGTCGACCCGAGAAAGGGTTCTGGTCCGGTCTTCAAACAGTTTGAAGACAGAATCAGTGAGATGAGCCCGGAAGATGTTCAGCTCCAATCCCTGACCGATCGCGCCGAAGATATGCGTAATTTTGTTTATTGTTTTACTTGTTAATTGTCGACACAACTTGTTTTGTGTGGAGATGTCATTCAGATGTAAATCTAAAGCCGCTCACGTCAAATTTTGCTAAGCATTGAGTTCTTTTAAGTACATGAACCACATGGATTAGCATGCACTAAGCATTGAGTTCAGTAAAGTGCATTGAGTTTTGTTAAGCAGCAGATACACAATCACCCCCCAGAGCAAGAAAAATTAGTATGGCGCTTTCTTTTGTTTGTGCGCACTAGCGGAACTCACCTGCGTTGGTAAGTTTCATGTAGTACGCTGCCAACTACTAATTTTTAGTACCAACAATGCATTGTTAACAAAAAAAAAAAAAAAAGAACCCACCCAAACAACACACGAGGTGCCAACGGCGGGGAGAGGAGTCTTCACGAAAAGGGTGTGTAAAAGTCAAAATAGTGGCGTCACTGGCATCGCAGAAGGTAGGGAAAGAGAGGAGGGGCGGGGTGAGGGGGCGGGAACACTCAATGCGAAATTGAGGTGGGTTTAGTTGAACGCTTATGCCCGCCACGAAGCCCAGATTGCCTGCGTTTCGTGTGGGCTACAGCGCATTTACCTCCTTTGATCATTCGCACCTACGAAGCAGGTGCGTATACAAAAAAAAAAAAAATAAGAGTGGCTCATTCGACGGTTGCGAGGAGGAAGCAGCCGCGCTGTGCGGCGCAAGAAAAGAACGTTGTTGGCGTCGGAGAAGAACCTTTGGTGTAGCGGGGAAAAGGGAAAACAGGGAGTGCAAGACACCGCCTCGGCAGGGCATGGTAGGGATGTTGGTGGGGGGAGAGAAAAAGTCTTGGTCGACATGTTCAGGGCAGGGCACACTGCCTGTCACCACGCAACGTTTTTGATGCTCCGCATCAAGTCTTCTCTCCGAAGAGAAAGAAGTAGCAGGATGTGTCGTCTGCCGAAGCAGCCGGAGACAAACACGGCTACAACACGAGGATGCAGCTCTGCTTAGGTGTGCACTCAGCCATCAGGCCGTTGGCTGCAAGAGAAAGAAGAAGAAAGAAGAAAAAGAAAAAGGCCGCTCCTGGTCCAGGAACGTGACGGTCAACCACAGCTTGCAAAGCTTGAGTCGGAGGCAGCACAGTGCCACAACCCCGTCCGCTCTGCCCTGCGGCTGACCGTCTCGACGAGCTTGTGTTCAGCGCAAGCGCCAAGCCCCCCCAAGGTGCGCCGCGCCTTGATGCTTTAGTTTCTGTCCGAAAACATGTGTGTAAAAAGGCGGGGAAACGGGAAGCAGGGAGCGTAAAGACTCCGCAGGCAAGGGTGGATGGGGGGGTCGTGGTTTGGATGGGGGGTGGGGGGCACACCTCGATTCCACGGGGCATGCAGCTTCGGCGCTTCGCCGCCGCACTCGATTTTTCCGCCGAGGTCGCGGGCGAGTGTGATGTAGGACTTGACCTTCTGCAGGTGTTCCCGCGAGACAAGGGCTCCCATGGATGAAGATCTCGGGTCACCTGGGCGGAACAAGGCCCGGAGCTGGGCCACCATCGCCGCGACGAACTTGTCGTGGATCGACCGTTCGACGAGCAGGCGTGACCCGCAGAGGCAGATCTCGCCCTGGTTGCTGAACCCGGCCCGCACCGCCGTTTCGACCGCAGCGCCCCAGTCGCAGTCCGCGAAGACCACCGTCGCGTTTTTCCCGCCCAGCTCGAGCGACAGCTTCTTGAACATCGGCGCCGCCGTCGCAGCCACCCGCCGCCCCGTGACCGTGCCGCCCGTGAAGCTCACTGCCTTGATCAGCGGATGCTCAACAATTGCCTGCCCACACTCCCCACCAAGCCCGTGCACCAGGTTGAACACACCCGCCGGAAGCACCTCGGCGAGGATCTCTGCCAGTGCGGTCGCAGTGAACGGCGTCATCTCCGACGGCTTCGCCACGATGCAGTTCCCCGCCGCCAGCGCTGGTGCAACCTTCCAGGTGAGGAGATACAACGGGAGGTTCCACGGGGTAATTAGCCCTGCGATGCCGATGGGGGTGTATTGCGTGTAGTTTATGGCGTCCGGCATGGTGTAGGCTCCGTCGACAGTGTGCAGCACGGCGCCGGCGAAGTACCTGAAGTTCGCGATGGACCGTGGGATGTCCATCTCGCCGGCCAAGGAGACGGGCTTCCCCTGGTCCAAGCTCTCGAGCCTGGCGAGCTCCCACAGCCGCTGTTCCAGCCTGTCTGCGATGGCGTACATCAGCTTGCTGCGCTGCTCCGGCGGGGTGGCCCTCCACGCGGGAAGCGCCTTCGCCGCCGCGTCGACGGCGTCCTGCACGTCGGCGGCGGTGCTGCGGGGTATCGTGCCGATGTCTTCGTTCGTCGCCGGCGCCAGCACCGGTAGAGTCCGCCCTGAGACGCTCTGCCGGAACGTGCCCCCGATCAGGTTCCCCGCCGCCCACGTCTTCGACACGCGCCCGTCGCCGGACGCCCACTCCGTGACAACATCTTGCCACCCCGCCATTTGGTTGAGTTGTGCTTAGTTTCTTCTCGTTCCCTTTTTTTTGACCTGCGCAATTCGAGTAAAACGCAGTTCATTACCCAGTGTTCGACCATCGTGAGTAGTACGTAAATGTTACTTTCCTGTGTACACAGTCCACAGCTTGATCATGGTGAGTAAAAACGCTATTTATTATCCCATCCCATGTACACACAGTGCTTAACCATTGTGCGTAATACGTAAGGCGTTTTCCTGTGTATGCAGCCCCGCGTAGTGCAAACGACAGTGCTATCCCTACGGTGAGGTCAGAGACATGTCGTGACAGGTCTCAGACACTGGACATAATGCGGGCTTCCGACCACATTCAAACTCTGGTCCGTAGATTCGGCTTGTCGCTCATGGCGCTCCTATCGCCTTGGCATCGCACCCGACACAGTGCATTTACAGTAGTGGGTTCCCTAAAACCCACGAAGAAATGAGAGATGGTCGGCAGGTCTTCTTGCCGAGCTTCCCAACATGAATGTGCAACAGGTGCTGGCTTTGTCCGCCTGCGAACTGTTTGCAGGCAAGGCTTTTTGTTGTGCACATTCCACAAATAGTTGCTCACTGCTATGTGCTCCGCTTTCAAGTGTTGGAGGCACTCTCTCATGGAGTGCTTGGAGACTTCCTCTTTCACGCCGCCGCGGAAAACCATTCTTGTAGCCTGTGGCGCGCGCGTTGTGTGCCAGTCAACACGTCGTGGTGCTTTGTCCGGTCATTTCGAATGCCTGGAAGTCACGTTTCTTTGTCTTTTCGGGACGTGAAGACGACCATTGAGCCCACCGAGTTGTTCACATACGACGATAGAAATCACCGCCTCGAAGTAGCTTGAACTCACATCGCACTGTCTATCGGGCATTGGGAGCTACTAGTAGTAAGTGCGGAAGAGCATGAGGCAGGCAAGCTGTATAACACTCCTAGTAGGCAACACATTCCCAGAAACTCCCCGTACTCAGCCGTGGTGCTCGCCTGCCTTCATGGCACTTGCACTTTACAGAACTCAATACTCAGCCCGATTCCTGTGGGGGAAGAGTGGGGGTGGGTGGCCCACCAAAAAAGCGACCACAGTTCTCCGCAAAACACAAACCGACGAGTAATCGTGACTTATTCCTGCAGAACTGGCTTTGTTGAATGACGCTCGTGGCAGACAACTGACCCCAAGCTTTCGTCTATCGCACAGTAGGGATTCGCGTTGGGAACTGCGTTCGGAAAATCATTGGACCGGAATTTCTTTTTGGACTTTTTGGAGGTTCTGAAAGTTTTGGACTTTTCCCTGGGGTTTTCACTTTTTGGCGGTATTTTGAAGTCTGACCCAAGCAGCTTTTGCACTCGTTTCGTGTTTCCGTTACACAAATGATGGGACCGGCAGAATGTACGAACATTTCAAAGCTTCCCGAATTCCGGGCCGAAACGCGTCCAAATTGGTTCAGGTTACCTTTAGTTTCTGTTTGTCCTTAACACCCGTGATGCACGATCATGACTATGAGCATAGCCTGGGTCGCTTAGACAAGCACATGACGGGGGCGACTCATGAGATTGCCCCCGTCGCCGACCACGTGCCGGAACACGACGTCCGGGACCGGCTATACTTGATCAACTCCTTGAACGTCAGCAGCCCGCTGTCGTCGGCATCCACCGCGTCAAAAACGCGCGTGTCCGCCACTCGGCGGCCAGGATGTCGCCTTCACTCGCCGAGGTCGAGTCCTTCCGCGGCATGCCGGCTTGCTCCGTAAGTCCATACTTGGACCGGAACCTTTTTGGGCTTTTGGCCCAAGTTTTGGGGTTTGGAAAAGTATTTCGACTTTTTCCCGGTCCAACATTATTCCGAACACGGTAGCAAGCGCAACGGTAGGGTACAGTTTTGCAGTGGGACCCTCTGAACTTTACAAACCAGCCCAGATTTCGGTTCGGAACAGGTGGATTTCTACTAGGACACTAGTCATTTTGACTAGTGCACTAGTCATTTTGACTAGTGCACTAGTCATTTTTACTAGTGTTTTTACTAGTGCACTAGTCATTTTTACTAGTGCACTAGTCATGCTTGTTCACTAGTAAAATGACTAGTCAAAACACCTTTTTCACTTTTACTAGTGCACCGTGTAGGTCCCTCCCCCCCCCCCCCCCCCCCCCAGATATTGGTGGTGAACCCACTCACATACTGAGAGTAGCTGGGCCCAGCTTTCGACTCCAAAAGCTATTTCTCATTGTGCCCGGCAGCTCAAAACCCGAGCTTCGGTATCCGACGGAGTATCCGAGCTAGCGGACGGTAGCGGACGGAGTATCCGAGCTAGCGGACGGTGGCGGACGGAGTATCCGAGCTAGCGGACGGTAGCGGGCGGAGTATCCGAGCTAGCGGACGGTGGCGGACGGAGTATCCGAGCTAGCGGACGGTAGCGGACGGAGTATCCGAGCTAGCGGACGGTGGCGGACGGAGTATCCGAGCGAGCGGACGGTAGCGGACGGAGTATCCGAGCTAGCGGACGGTAGCGGACGGAGTATCCGAGCTAGCGGACGGTGGCGGACGGAGTATCCGAGCTAGCGGACGGTAGCGGACGGAGTATCCGAGCTAGCGGACGGTAGCGGACGGAGTTTCCGAGCGCTACCGTCCGGTAGCTCGGATACTCCGTCCGCCACCGTCCGGTAGCTCGGAAACTCCGTCCACTACCGTCGGCCAGCTCGGAACTTGCACCAACATTCTCTTGGTGCAAGTTGTCCGAAAATCTCTAAGTCGGTTTCCCAGGGGACTTGCCTGGAAAACAGTTTTTGGACTCAGGAATTCTTTGGGAAATGGATAAGTACAAATAGCCAAAATTTCGAGGATTTGGAACTTTTTGGAAAGTGCGTCGATCAAGTCGTGGCAGCTCGGCAGGTGCCGCCGCGAGTCATCAGGAGCCGGTATCGACGAGTCGGACACGCTGTGTTGATGGTGCAGCTGTCAACCAGCGTATAGAGACGTTTTTAGGGCCTGGGGTGGGTAGGTCCCTCCCCCCCCCCCCCGTTTTCGTGGGAAAAAAGTCCGCTATAGTAAAAATCCTCTCCCCCTTCGTCATCTTGAAACCTTCAGGTCCAAGCTCTCGAGCCTGGCGACCCACAGCCGCTGTTCCAGCCTGTCTGCGATGGCGTACATCAGCTTGCTGCGCTGCTCCGGCGGGGTGGCCCTCCACGCGGGAAGCGCCTTCGCCGCCGCGTCGACGGCGTCCTGCACGTCGGCGGCGGTGCTGCGGGGTATCGTGCCGATGTCTTCGTCGTCGCCGGCGCCAGCACCGGTAGAGTCCGCCCTGAGACGCTCTGCCGGAACGTGCCCCCGATCAGGTTCCCCGCCGCCCACGTCTTCGACACGCGCCCGTCGCCGGACGCCCACTCCGTGACAACATCTTGCCACCCCGCCGTTTGGTTGAGTTGTGCTTAGTTTCTTCTCGTTCCTTTTTTTTGACCTGCGCAATTCGAGTAAAACGCAGTTTTGTATCTTATGCACGAATGCAACAAATTTACATCGTATGCACACACAGTGAGTATTACGTAAATTGTTACTTTCCTGTGTCCAGTCCACAGCTCGATCGTGGTGAGAACAACGCAATTTATTATCCTGGGGACACACAGTGCTTGACCATTGTGCGTAATACGTAATGGTGTTTTCCTGTGTATGCAGCCCGCGCAGAGCAAGATGACAACATATTTTCGTCGTCCTGAATTTTTTTCAGCCGCACGTCTCGGGACCCCTTCTGTTGCCGCCCGTCGACATCCGTTTGCCCAAAATGGCTTCCATCGTGGTCAGTTTCCAATTTCACCGGGGTTTGCCGCAGGGGTTCTATGATGACTGGGTGCCGTCCGGCGGACGGCTGGCGGACCCCTTCACGCGGGGGACCTCGTTGCCTTGGTTCCCTGCGCAACTTCCGCTCCCGCGGTCACGTGCCACAGTGTGTCGATGTGTTCTCGGGAAAGGTCAGCGCGGTAGCGGTGACCGCGAGAACACATGCAGGTGGGTGGGGAGAGGCCCTGGGACTGCTAAGGCGTAACTAACAACCACCCCGAGTCTAGCCTGGCCCACCTGACGGTGGAGGCCCACACCCTTTGACTTGTTTTGATGTGTTCTCGGGAAAGGTCAGCGCGGTAGCGGTGACCACGAGAACACATACAGGTGGGTGGGGAGAGGCCCTGGGACTGCTAAGGCGTGACTAACCCCGTCCCTGTCCCTCCCAGAACCACCCCGTGCCTAGCCTGGCCCACCTGACGGTAGAGGCCCACACCCTTTGACGTGTTTTGAAAGAGTGCCAGTTGGTTCCAGGGAAAGCCTGCTACACGGGAGCCAAGCTCCACGTGTTCGGCGGTACTGCAGAGCCACGGGCCTACGGGTCAAGTGCCTACCGATTTCCCAAACTAAAGCAGCAAGGCTTGGCGCACCTTGGGGCTTGGCTCGCGCTGAACACAAGCTCGTCGAGACGGTCAGGCACAGGGCAGAGCGGACGGGGTTGTGGCACTGTGCTGCCTCCGACGTGCATACATGTTTGTGCGTTAATGCTTGTGAACAACCGCAGAGTCGGCCAACGAAGCCTTTTTAACGACCCTCTTCACGCGTTTGGGAGAGAGAAAACGCAGCGGCAACGAAAGGAGAAGCCTCGACGAACAAAAGAAAACAGAGAGAAATGAAAGAGAAAAAAAAAGGAGGGGGTCATTTTCGGTAAGAGAAACAAAAAGAAAGGACCGGAACGTTGTTTATGATTGCGCGACCGCTGTCGGGGCAGCGAGAGGGGGAGGGGGGGTTACAAGTAACGTGTTTAGGACTGGGAATGCGCTCAACGTCGACTGTGTTGTCGGACTCGTCAGGCTAAAAGCAGGATTCAAGTCAGAAGAGATATAGTTCAAGTACCTACCCCCCCGTGCACAAGATGGATAGCCAAACCCCCTTGATTAAAATGGATAACGGGCGAGAATGCCAATCCATCTTAACACGGGGTTGAGGTACCCCTGTGTAAGGCGACTACACTGTAGTCTACAGTGCCCCCGGGTTTTAGATGGATACCCCCCTTGATTAAGATGGATACCGCCAAAACCCGAGTTTTTCATCCATCTTATGCACGGGGGGAGGGTAGGTAAGACGAATTTCAGACGAAGGCCCGACTCGGACTGTTTTCAGCCTGTCTAGCCAGGCTAAAGACAGACTGAAAGTACGATTCAAGCCAGGTCCTGAGGGCCAGCTACTACGTGCCAGCATCCCTAAAACCTAGCTAGTCCTCAAGGATTGGTACAGCATACACAACCACAACGGCAGTTAGCAGGTATCTCCAAGGGATGGTATCTAGGTGCTAGTGGATACCTACCCTATCCGATGCCAGATAGTCCACGGAACGGTGGTCGTGCACACATCTACAAGCATGGTTAGCAGGTGCTGAGGACAGCTAACTACCAGCATCCATCCGCATACCTAGCAGGTGCCCTGGGATGGTGGTTGTTGTGAGGACACATCCAAGCATGACTATATTAAGACGAGGGCCAAATTCGGACTGTTGTCAGACTGTTAGTCAGGCTAAAGACAGACTAAAAAAATCAAACGTTGTCCTATCTGCGCTGTGTTCGATCGGACACGATAGCACGTCGACAATCCTGTTGAGCATGTCCGCAGGCCCGCTGTGTAGAAAGAGTAGTGTCGGCACTCTTTCTGTTCAGGCAAAAGAGGTCAGCGAGACACGATGCAACACGACAGCCGACAGCTGTGTGGTCCAGCATCGAAGGTAACCCTACACGCGGGAACTCCAGAGGAGTTGCTAGCACGATGCGGTCCATCCTCAGAAGCCGAAATTAAAGCGGATGCACACATCCAAAACGGGTGTAGATGTACACACGAAAAGCGGCCCACCTGTTCTCAAGAACTAGCCTGAGACAGGTATCCACCGTACCGATAACCGATAACCGAGCGGGGCTCCTGGTCTAGTGGTTAGGACGTCGGACTATTATCCCATTTATCCCATTCGACCGCGGTTCGATTCCTCCTCAACCACTATTTCAGGTGTTCAGGGATTGGCTCCTGAATGCAACTCCTAGCCCAGTCTCTGTAAAAAACGGCTGCACAGGTTGACCGTGTGGGTGCCAAAGTGGCCCAAATACGATCCAGGGAGAGGCGACTACCATAGAAAATGGGGTACCCTGAGACGTTTACCCAAAAAAAAAAAAAAAAAAAAAAAAAGGTGTGGGGCAGACCTGGCTGAGTCGGTAGGACGAGGGACCAAATTACCTCTACGAGGTGAACAAAGATGGTTCGAATCCTACCAAAGAGACTTTCCAGTCGTTCGGGGATGAGCTCCCGGAAGCAAGCCCTAGCTTCGATTCCTTGGAGGTAGGTTGGAAGTTCTGTATCCCGGGAACGACCGGAAAACAATACTAGGTGGACCAAACAATCAACGGATTAAACAGCGGGTAAAAGGAACCCCTGTACTACGTTGCAGAAGATAGGCCGTCTAGCCTCTCCTAGGTTGCATTGAATGTTCCGCCAAACAGAACAGACACCGAGGTACAGCCGTTGGTACAGCGGTCAGGACGCCAGATTTTGTTAACCTGAGGGTCGCTGGTTCGATTCCTGATCGGCCAACTTCGCCAGGCGTTGGGGATGAACTCCCAGATGCAAGCCCTAGTTCAAAACCCCTGCGGAAATTGCTCCGCGAAAGGATGGCTTCCATACTAGTATGATTTCCCAACCATCCCCATAAAGGGGACCTCAAAGGAGTGGAGTAAGGTATGCCTGGTGGCTTGACAAAAACTTTCACTCTAGAAAAAAACCCCGACTTTTAAATTCCGCCGGAGGCTCTTCCCTCCATTGGGAATGACCCCTTTGCCGGATATCTCGCATCAAGTCTTCTTCGAAGGGGGAGGAACTTCGTTTCGCGTTTGGGCAGAATCCTGCCTCTACATCTGCTACCCACTAAACCCCGTACACGTATATTATTTACTCACGGATATTATTTACTTCACGGATATTATTTACTTCACGGATATTATTTACTTCACGGATATTATTTACTTCACGGATATTATTTACTTATAAATAATTTCATTTATTATTTACTTCCCGCAAACCCGTTTCATAAATCGATTCGTTTAAAATTTGCTTTCCCGATTGTTATTTAGGGTAGGCGGTTTTTTTTTTTTTGGCCCATGTCCGTCGGCCCACAGAAATTTACGCGCGCGCGCGCAAAAAGAAATTTTTCAGCAAAAAAAAAAACTTTTGCCACAAGACTTTCTGCTACTGGATGTCACACCATATGTGCCGGCTATACTACTGGCCAGTCCGCTGTTAGCACTTTTGTGCCCGTTGTTGGTAGAATTTCTGGACGATGAGCTCAAAGGTGAGTGTGAAGATGAACTTGATGTGTCCGAGGGGTTGCGGTGGCAGTCTAGAGTTCAACAGTCCTGAACGCCGCGCGGGGTGCGTTTCGACAAAACCTTCCATAGTCGGAGGCTGCAGATGATAGACGATGCCACAGGAGAAAAAACACTCGGGTTTGAACTCGAGATCGCGGTTCGCTGGGTACGCTGCGAACAATAAAGCAGTGACCCAGAGGACTGTCGATTGCGCGGGTGTCCGTCAATCTCTTATCTCTCTTCTGACATGCCCCATTGCGATGTCACGGTCCTACCGAACCACCGTGCGAGAGCCTACTGACGGCTGGTCGGTGGCATTTCCATCGGCGAGAATAAGCGCCAGCTACCCGCAGATAGTATGGTGAACTTCAACTTCTGCTTTCCTCCACCTTGTGCAAGGATGGTTGCTCTCGCGGCTTCTGCGGCGGTCTGCTGTTGAAACCCCCAAAGGCGGACGTCGACACCGTCACTTCGGGTGTAGTGGCTTTGTCAATATTACCCGAGTACACAAAGATGCCCTGCTTGGTGTAAACGGAGTTTGTCGGTACTCTGCCGACCCTCCTGTCAGCAAGCTTTAGCCAGTGGCCACCTTCTGATGCGTAGCAAACGGCGCCGGACTCACAAGATGTACCTCACCCACATCGAAAGAGACCATTGATGTCTCGACATCCGCACGGAGGGCAGGTGCTTCTAGCACACGGCAATTGGTTAGACGCCGTGTGCAACGAAGGCAGTTATGCTCAGGGATGTGCGGTCTAGACTGTCAGGCGACGAGTGCCGTTTTCTTCGCAAATATACCGCGGCACAAGGCATTGCCGCCGGTCAAGTGCACTAAGTCGCAAGCACCGTGAACGCATCGCTTGCCCCGCGTCCTTTTCATGCCTCCTCAGTCGAGTCTCAGATACTAGTAGCTGCTTGAGGCGTCGGAAGGCATAGACGCGTGCACTGCCCCGGACTGGTTCTGTGTGATAATCGCACCACAGTGGCAAAACCTCCCGACATGCCTTGCCGGTAAAACCGCGCACACTTTCGAGGCTGAGGCTGTGCTTGTATCCCGCGTGCTTCGACTGCGTCCAGCAGGAGCTACGCAAATCTTGCTGTTTAGATTGACACCAACGTCAAAGTAGCACGATATTGCTTGCCCAGCGCACCAACCCAGCACCGGGCATAGTCAGCTTCAAAGTCAATACACACTGAGGTAAACAAAGTCTACGCGATTTGCATCGCCGTGAAGTATCGGTGTGATGAACAGGTTTTCGACTTTTCGCGAGCCGGACACGCTCGTGACTACGCCTGCAGTCGCTCTCACGACCGGTTCCAATGCACAGATCCCAAAACTTTTTTTTGTGGCAAAAGTTTTTTTTTTCCGGGGGTTCCCAAAAATTTACGCACGCGCGGACATGGGCCAAAAAAAAAAAAAACGCCTACCCTTACTAACAAATAAGTAAATAATATACGTGTACGGGTACTTTACAAACCGAATTGCGCCTCGTAAAATACTACTACGAATGAAGGTGCAGTCTATCGTCACAGATTGTTGCTGCATATCAAGTTCAAACTACTACTGTTGAAGAAGGAAAAAGAAAAAGGTTGATTTTCTTTGTGCGGTCGACTTTCAACGTCGCCCTTTTCAATTTCCACCAGCCTCCGACTCAATATCAAACAAACAACGCGATGCAAGTGTGGGAAGTTGCTACACTGAGGCTGTGGGATGGGATGGGAGGGGGAAAGGTTGTTACCGCTGGAGGCCCATCTTTAAAACTATATGCAGGGGAGCTCTAGTTACCGTGATTGGAATAATAATGTTGAAAAAAAAACTGTAAAGCTGGAACGGGAAAATGACAGACCGGGTAAAACCTGGGACACCCCCCCCTCCTTCTGGAGTAAAATAAATACAGGTAAAACGTA
Organism: Diplonema papillatum; assembly: GCA_030068145.1. NCBI lineage: Eukaryota > Euglenozoa > Diplonemea > Diplonemida > Diplonemidae > Diplonema > Diplonema papillatum. Next base: position 27,597 of record JAPJBO010000374.1, on the reverse strand, counting down.
CACGGGCGTGCTTGTGCAGTCACTACGCAACCCTGAACCCCAAAACGTAGGGCGCCTCTTGAGCGCTTCTTGGATCTGTTCAAGTAGAGTCAACCTTTCGACACTGGAATTCAGTACCGCAAGTCCACACCCTTCTTTCCAACCTGCAACGCAGTTCGACCGCCCCTGACCCTAGCGACTCACTTGCGAGGCTTCAACAAGATTCTAGCCACAATCGCTACAATGTATTGGGTAAATGCTGTGGCTATGCTGACCACATGGTGGGAAAGTTGTGGGTGAGCACAGTGCTGCCCCCAGGTGAGCACATGTTCACCACATGCGATGACACATGGGAGCAACCGTGTGGATTCACCCAGATTTTGTGTACCCGTCGCCCTCTGCATCGGTCTCCAGGGTACTTCGGAACCCCTTTTTCCGAAATGTCCGTGGGGCGTTCTACACACTGGCACTGCTACTTCTTCGAAGAAGAATGAGAAATATGTAAAAACGTGCGCTCTAAAAAAAGGGAAAGTGCAAGACGCTGGGGGTGGCAGATCAATCAGATCGATGTTGATCTCGCTTCGGAAGAAGGCATCCCTAGTGTTCCCCTGCCCAGCTTCGACTTGTTTTCCCAATCACAATCAAAACGCTCTTCAGCAACAAAGAAGAGAGGTGCCAGTGGGCAGCTTCGCCCCACAGCGGGGTTTCGTGTCGTGTTTTGACGTATGAAATAGGGCATGTCTTCTAGAGTCTTTTTCAGCTGACCGTAGATGCTTCGGGTAAGGTGGGGGGTGGGGATGGGGACGGGAACAAGAAGAACGGTTTCTCCCCTTTTTGCCATTGGGGTTTTTTTTTTTTTTTTTTCCTCTTTTTTTTTCCTCTTTTTCGTATGGCATAAAATGGCATTGAACTCGGAATGTGCAAGAGAGAGCAGTGAACGGCGAGAGTCCGCTTCCAGCCCTGAACAGTTGCATCAGGGCAGTGTGCGCGACCCATTCCAAGGCAGCGGAGAAGGTGGACGTGACGAGAGCAAATGCAACAGCTTCTGGCAGGAAAACTCGGGAACAGCGGACCTCCCATGAGATGAGGCTTTTCATCATTTCATGAGCCCAGTTTGTGTTGTCACAGTTGTGGATTCAGATACAGTGGAATGCCGCTGCGGTGACCATGATGGGCGCCGGGTCTAACCCGAAGTGCCAGGGCGGGCACTTCGGGTTTGAACGGACCAAGTTTCACAGCTAGTCGCGCTGGATGAAAGCCCGTGGCGATCACGAACCCGAAGCATTTCACCAAGGAACGGTCCAATCGACATCAAGTCGGATTTTACATCCAATACTGCTGACCCGACGAAGGAACATGGTCGCCAGACAGGGGCCCGACTTGAACGCAACCTCATGCGCCTGGGGTTCCACGTGATCACTCACCGCAGTACTAGTCAGGCCTGCTGGTGCTTAACTTTCCAAATCAGGCGGGATGGGGTGCTTTCGCCAGAGTATGGTCGTATCCAATTGGGGGAAAAGCCAAAACGCACCGTGCACAGGCTCTGCGCAACACGGGGTGCAGACCTTGAAATGCAGTACAGAAACGTTTTTCGAGCATCCGGTGATATTTTTTTGGGATATGAGCGGCAGTGCATAATACAGAGACGTGATTTTGGCTAAAAACAGGTGCTTTGTACACCCTGACATTTTTTGGCCCTTTAATTTGCTAATTCTATTTTATGGCCATGCAATTTTGTGGACGAATTATTTGATTTTTTGGAGGGCCCAGAATTAATATTTCTTGTCACGCTCTTGAACAGGCACTCGACCGTTTTGGGGACAGGGAACTAGCTATGCCCCACCGCAGAGACAGATGTAAATTATGCCTGCGCCGCAGGCGCGGAAATTTTTGAACTGTCACACGAAAGCAAATGCTTGTTTCCGATAGAGGAGGATGCTCTTGTTAGAAAGTACCTCTGACTGGTCCCAGTTTGCGACTGTGGGCAGAGCTTACATACGCCTTCAAACCTGATTGGACAATAGTTATTAGAAAGCGGGGTGTATTCGGGCACAGCGGGAGGCACAGCTCTTGGGGTCATGGGTCGTTTCGGTTTCGGGTGGTGCGAGCGTGAGGCGTGTCTATCCAAGATGGTGGAAGAGGGCAGTACTCATGGCATTCACGGCGGGCAAGGGTTCACAAAGGCAGAACACACGGCCTCTGGATGCAGCGACGACAACTTTCCTAGCCTGTGGAGCTACCACGAACTTCACAGCATAGTCTGTAAAGGTCGGAGAGGCTGAAACAGGCTTGATCCGAGCCAGTTCGACGAGCACACGCGGGAGCTCTTCAACGTGCGTACTCTGCCGACCCTCCTCGACCCTCCGCAACCACCCTCGACCCTCCGCAACCTTCCGCCGGCCCTCCCTCCCATGCACACCCGGAGCCCCACCCATAGTTCATGTGTGTACTGGAGTACACCTTGATACAAGATCCGGACACGATTATATATATATATATACTTTTTTTTTTTGCGCATTTGAGGTGCGCTAAAGACCCCCTGTATTATCCTATGATATCCCATTGAGCGGTTCGAAAACGAGCCTACCCTCAGTAAGTTCCCGAAATGGACCTACAACGGTACACAGATACACGTGCACCCCCATGCGCATCGGTCAACATTAGCTCTGCGACCAAAATTGTGCATTTCTTGGGACTGTCACCGGATGCGTAGCGAGACTTGTTTTAACCGGCACCAAACTTTTTTTGGTGTGTCCCGAGGCCAAAAAAGGTGAGCTCAAGTGCTGGTTTGCTGTGCTTGCCTACTAGACGATTTGTTGGAAATCGTCAGTCGCTCTCATTGAAGATCCATTGACCGAACACCATCCAATTTCATCAAACCTTGCGATTCAACTCCAGAAGATATGCGATGCTCGTTCTCGGACCCAGAATTTCAAACAGAGCATCGATCGGGCTAAGCGATCTTTGCACCGCCACATTCCTGTCAGCTCTGCATTTATAAACAACACAATTTCAAAAACTGGCCATGGGTTCATTCCAGGCATACCGAGTCGGGTTGTGTGTACACATAATCAAATATAGCTGGACAGAGAAAAGGATAGAGTACGGTGGTGCAGAATAATATCCAGGGCAGATCTCATGAGCATGCATACAGAGTATAGTATTGGGTATAAAGGCACAAAACTAGTAGACTACGCCACATTCATCGCCATGTACACTCCCCCCGTGGGTACAATAAAGGGTATAGAGGCATATACACGCGGGATGTCGCTCTGATGCTTTGCAAAAAAAGACGAAGATGAGCCGGATGAGGAAATCCGGAGAGCGGTAAAAAGCAACGAGGTAGTCTTGCTTGCACAAAAGAAGAACTGCGTGCGCAGCGTCCAGGGCTTGGTGGCCCCGTTGCCTTCTCGCTTTGAGGTGTAGACTGCACCCTCGCCGAAGTCTTCTACTTTCCTTCTATCTTGGTTGATATGGGGGAGCCGTTCCTCGGCTTGTCGGCGTGAGCCGGTCCGTCCCTATCTCTTGAAACTGCATCGAAGTGCCTGCCGCTGTTTATCACAGTGAATCACGGCCCACCACGGTCTATCAGGTCCATCTCCAGTGCCTAGAGCTGCATCGAATTGCCCGGTGCTGTATTATTCGGTCTATCACGGTCTATCAAGAGGGGATGAACCGGCTCAGTTCGGCGGGCTAGTGGGTGCGCATCGTTCCTCCCTGACAGGGAAAGTGCTCAATAATAATAAGGGTCGAATGGTTAGGGTCACAGCGTTGGGTCACTGTTTCGTTTGCCTTGGCCGCACAAAGCAGTTGTGCCGTAATTGGGATAATGTGGAGCTGGACTAAAGCTGGAACGGGTACGGGTAAAGCCTGGGACACCCGGGGAATCACTGGTGCACGTAGTCGCGCAGCCTCCTACGAAAGCGGCATCTAGGGGTCGAGCTGAGTATTGAGCACCCCAACGCAAGCCCCAGGGTCGCGATGTTCTGCAAGGTACGCAAAGTCGCAACCCTCGGAAAAAATATACCCGGAAACCCCCAAGGACACCCAGCCGGGAGTTTCAGGTTTTACCCGGTTCAGCATTAATCCAATTACGGTAACATGCAGGGTCAAAACCTCGTGTCTTTTTGAAAATGGCAAAAAAAAAAATTCCGGAAAAAAATTGGGTTTTTTGAATTTTAAAAGTTTGGAACAAACTCTGCGGTAATTTTTGAGGAAGTTGAGCAAATTTTTTTTTTTCCGAAATTTTTTTTAGGGCTCCATCGGCCCCGCGGGAGCGTTTCAAAAAGACACAAGGTTTTGACCCTGCATGGTAAGTGTTCAGCGTCCGAGTGCATTGGCCTAGGTTAGGTACTGAGTACACCATCATTGCTTGTTCAAGCCAACATACGTTATCCCTTTTCAGTGACGGGGAGACGAGCTGACCAGGGGTCAGGTGGTCCCAGTGTTGAGTTGCTGTTTCGTTTGCCTTGGTCGCAAGGGGCCCACAAAACAGGTGAGTGCTCGGCATACAAGTGCCACAAGGACTTGAGCTTGCGTGGGTCTTGGTTAGGTAAGGAAGTACTGAGTAACATTGTCACAGGTCAAGCCAACGAACCTTCGTTCTTCCAAAGAACAGGTTACTAAAAGTGTTTTTCCTTGGCGAACCGGTCTGCTTCACAGCAGCGGCGGGTGCTCATGTTGGCATGACCTCGTCACCGAGGGAACGAGGAGGCACGCCGGAGGGCTGTACACAGTACCTGGCCTGGGCCAGTCCAGGCCAGGTACTGTGCAGCCCATCTCATGGCGACACTTGTGCGCATTGACCAGGAGAACAAGGTGGCCCCAGCGTTGTTACTGTTTTCGTTTGCCTCGGTCGCAAGGGTCTTCTTTTCCTGCGCGTTGTGAAGTTGGTCGACGGCGGCGGGAGCAGCACCTTGCAACCGGCGTTCGAAGCGGACGGCGCCTGCCGCTGCGGCTGGAAGGTCCAGGCGTGGAGTATGCGGCTTAATTTGACCCAACACGGGGAATTTTACTAGGTCAGGACGATCTCTAGGATTCACAGATTGAGAGCTCTTTCTCGATGGAGTGTGTGGTGGTCCCGTCGGGGGTCTTCCGGGAGCCGAGTTTCTAGTCGACTAGACCTAGAGTCCTACCGAGCGACGGTTTAGCGTTGCTTTGTTTCCCTGGTTGGGCACGGTGCGTGGCACGCACAACTGCCGGAATGAGCATCAAGGCTGCACAGGGGACATCGGGCGGCGATCGGCTTCAGATTCCGCGGGGGTCGTTGTTTTTTGGTGCTGGTTGTGAGGGATAAGGAAAAGGTAAGAAATATTTTTTGCGGTGGCAGATTCCGCGGGGGTGGGGCGCCAGAGCTCGACCTGATCATCGAGTCCTCACGCCGCCTTTTGCACAACGCGGCTACAACACGAGGATGCATGCCTGGCTAAGTGTGCACTCAGCCCACACACAGAGCTCCAGAGCTCGCCACTTGACCTGACGCAGCTGCCGCAGCAGCAACCTTCACAATGAAGCCGCACGCAGCTGGAGTGTACGCAGGCAATTCCGTACAACAACTGCACCAGACGCAGGTTGATCCGAGAGCTTGCTAGGGGAGGTGGCACTGCTCACCTGTCAGTCTCGCAACTGACCGTGTGTTCGTGTGACGAGAGACGAGTGTTGGTGGCTTACTAGTGGGCGGCAGGCCCATCCAACAACTAGGTGGTCCCAGAGTTGTCGAGGGCGCGGAGCCCCCCGACCCTCACCCTCTCGCCCGCTTTCCAGGTCCCGTTCTTCAGCCGCGGCCGGCGGTCGTACTTTTTGTCCGAGGCCGCGAGCGTCGGCTTCTGCTGCTGCTGCTGCTTCTGCTGCTTCTGCTGTGTGCGAGCCAGCGGCTTTTTCTTGGACTTCTTCCTCTGCGGGCTCACGGCCCCGGTCGGGTCGTTGGCCGCGTCTTCTTCGGCGTACACGAGGCTCTCGTGCGTGGCGTTTGAAGACTTCGACGAAGAAGAGGAGGTGGAGCTGCGGGCCGAAGACGTCGTCGAGTGCGACAGCGCCGCGGGGGTTTTCTTCTTCTGCTGCTGCTGCTGCTGCGCGCTGTGGTGCAGGAAGTTGGCGGACGACGGCGGGAGCAGCACCTTGTAGCCGGCGTTCGATGCGAACGGCGCCTGCCGCTGCGGCTTGAAGGTCCCGTTGGGCGTCTTCCGGAAGCCGAGCTTCAGCACCGGGATGTTGTCGGGGCGGGGACACACCGCCACGGGCGAGTCTCCTCGGTCGCTATCCAGCGACCCGTCCGCGGTCGACGCGAAGTCCGTTTCGACGTCATCCGTCCGCAAGTTCAACGGCGACTCCGACGCCACCGACAGCTCCCCCCGCAGAGACCCCACCGGCGACGCAACGCCCCCTTGCGGCGGCGCCGCCGCCAGCGGTGCCACCCGCTGCTCCCTGCCCTTCACCCCTACCCGCTCCACTGCGGCGGCAACCCCCCCTACCCTCTCCACGTACGACGGCCCCACCGTCACCCGCTGCTCCCTGGCAGGCCGCGCCGGCCGGTCCGCAGACCCATCCGGATGACCCTTCGCCTGCTGGCTCCCGCAGCACCCCATCCAGCCGGGGCCTGCCCCGAACACGCAGCACGAAGTTCGCTTCTGTTAAGACGGCGCGCGGAAGCCGTCTGGACCGGGGAGCAAAAAAAAAAAAAAAGCAGCTCCACGTGAGAAGAGAGAGTGTGTGTACGTGTTGCGAACCCGTGTTAAAACGGTGGTGTCTCCCTTCACAGAAGTACGACCACGCTGTGTGTGTGTGTACGTGAGTACGCCCGTCGCCTACTGGAAAGCCAGAGCGGCGAAACACTGTTTTTTTCTTTTTCTTTTTTTCCCCCGGGCCCGGCCCCGGCGTCTTTTCTTGTTTTCGTTGCGTTGCGGGAGAGTGCGTGTCGGTAGTGTGTATATAATTTCTTCTTCTTTTCTTTTTTTGTTTTCCCTTGTTTTTTTTTCAACTCTTCTTGTGTTGCCGACGATCAACCGGGGTTGATGATGTGCGGTCTGATGTCTTTCGACGTTTCTTGTTAGCCGGTAGTGGTTCTGCTATCGAAACGGCCGTCTTTTTTCCTCCTTTTTTTAGAGTGAAAGGTTCTCTGGACGGCAATCGTTCCCTGTTTGAACCCGTGCACAAACCGGCAAGAACTGGCGGGTTGCAAGAACGGGCTTGGAATGGATATGTGACCAACACCGCGCGTGCGCCGTGTTTCGGTCCTTTAAGTCGCGGACACAGAATGCAAGAATGGCGCTGGGTGAGTGCGAAGAGCCGCCCGGGAGAAGGAAGGAAGGAAGGGGGGCACTTCTTCTAGCGTTATTTGTGGATTAGAAGGTCGGTATTTTAAAGTCTCCGGTTGACCGTAGAGGCTTGGGTATGGCGGGGGGTTGAGAAAAGTAAAAGAGTGCGACTCGTTTCGGGTGTTGTGTCACTCCGTTGTGAAACCTTGTGAAGTCCCCTTCCTCCGTGTCTGGAGCCAGGGCCGGACTCCGTTCTCTTTTTCCCCCCACGCAAGAGCGTCTACGGAGCCAGCGGGCGGGGGAATATAAGGGTGGTTCTTTGGTTTCTGTTTGCTTTGTTTCTGTGTTTTTTTTTTTTTTTTTTTTGTCGTTTGCTCCTCTTTATTTACCTCCTCTTTTGAGTTTTGCCTGGTTGGTGTATTTTTTCTTGAAAGTATGGTAATCAGGGCATTGGTCTCCGGCACATTTTCCGAACTTGGACCGGCTTTTTGCGGCCACACTCAGGAATGGGCTCAACACAGCGACGCGACGTATCTTCACGACAATGCTGGACCCTGAGTGCCTCAGTTGGGGAGTCGGGAGAACTTGCAAAGCCAACCCGTTCGTAAGAAAAAGCGAAGGCTAAAAACACCTTCTTTTTTGTGCTTCCGACGATCCCGAATCGGCGTACAGGTGGGTGTCTTTCGACCTTTTGTGTGTTTGTGAAGTTCAGCATATGTGCGTGCTTGTGGTGACCGGCGGGTTCCCAAAAGAAGTGTTTGCTTTATCGTATCTTCGAGCTAGACTTGATCTCGTGCATTATTAGCCAAGTGGCCCATTCTGTTGCTTTTCCGCTGGGGCTCCTGAATAGCGAACAATTTTTTTTCCATCTGTCTTTGTCAAGAGCTGCGACCCAACTATTCATGCTGTTTAACAACTTGTATCGGACTCGCCCACCCGGGGGCGGTTGGTTCCGTCAGGCACGAACGATCCGGGGTTTCATAACGCTCTGGAAATCCAGAATAACTAGTCGGATGCTCGTTTAGGCTGGAATTATGGCCGCAGAATGAGAAAACGAGGCAAAATCACCTCCACAAGGCAATTCCTTAAGGAAAAAGATCACACAGAAACCCAAGCCGCAGCCACAAAAAAAAACAGCCCGACTGGCCCCACAGGGAACCCAAAAACATTCGAAAGTCTCCGTGTGACTTTTGTCGAAAACGTTCCTTCCTAAGGTGCACATCCGCAAAGGAAGGAAAGGCCGCGGTTTCAGACTCGCCACCCGGGGGCGGTTGGTTCCGTCAGGCACGAACGATCCGGGGTTTCAAAACGCTCGGGAAATCCAGAATAACTAGTCGGATGCTCGTTTAGGCTGGAACTATGGCCGCAGAATGTGAAAACGAGGCAAAATCACCTCCACAAGGCAATTCCTTAAGGAAAAACATCACAGAAACCCAAGCCGTTTGTATGTTTGTACGTGCCGGGGGAGGATTAGCCTGTTAGTGAGTGTTAGTGAGTGAATATGATCGGTAGGCTAAACTTCTCCCAAACACGCTGCCAGCGTTCTCTTTCGCGTTTACAATTAATTGTTATTACGAAAAAAAACAGCCCGACTGGCACACAACCCCACGGGGAACCCAAAAACGTTCGAAAGTCTCTGTGTGACTTTTGTCGAAAACGTTCCTTCCTAAGGTGCACATCAGCAAAGGAAGGAAAGGCCGCGAAAGCTAATAATAATGAGAGCCGGCACCCGGAAACACGACGCGACAGTACAAACAAGTCGACCCGCGTGACTAAATGCAGACCGTCGTCACAGATTCCTTCTGCATTCTAACTGCAAGCTTTCGCGGTGTGTTGTATACTAGTATGCGTATCTAATCTGCGGTAGTGGCAGTACGTGTGTTTGCATGGGTGTCTTCGGTGTCTGTCGCCGATTATTCGACTTATTATGTAGAGCGCGCTCTCATACTCTCATATCCTATGTGTCTTGTGTGTAGTTCCGGGGCTCTTGAGGTCACGTTCGGTAGTTTTTAAAGTGACGATTTCGCGTAAAACATTCTGCACGGCATTGGGTGGACTTCGTTCAAAATGGAGGCTTTCCGGGAACCTTATGTCTATTAGGCCAACGCTACTTTATGATGTCGTCACCTGCCACAGCCATGCGGTGATAGCGGTGCTAGGTCTTCGCAGTCATGCGGTGATAACGGCGCTAGGTCTTCGCAGTCATGCGGTGATAGCGGTGCTAGGTCTTCGCCGCCAACCACCAATTTTCGACTACCGACAGTGCGTTGTCAAAACAACAACAACAAAACGGGAGAATGGAAACGGTTGTCTGGGACTTTTCTTTCTTTTTTTTTTTTTTTTGCTTCAGTTTCTTTTCATCTCCTTCCCCACACGCAATCGCGACAATCGCGACTTTGTGGTTGCACCGCGGGATTGGCGGCCGAGTGATGTCCCCACAGAAAGGGGGGTGGGAAGAGTTGCCAGCGAGCGAGAATTTTGGCAGGGGGAAAAAAAACGAGACTGAGATGTGCTGCCCTCCGTCAGCCGCTCTCAGTAGAGCGGGTGAAGCTAAAGGCGAGGCTGTTTTTTGGACGAGAGATTTTCCGGAGTGTGCGAACCTTTGATTGATCCCTGCTTCACCTCGCCTCGAGTTTTGCAAGGGTGATCCCTCGCTCACCTTCCCGCAGGTACGATTCGATTCGATATGGACTAAGACAGTGCTTGCAATACGTGCAGCTACACCGTGCAGTTACGTTGCTGCTGCTCCTACCGCAGATGCACTGAGGTTCAGCCTCACAGGAGCTAAAGAGGGTGTGCCCGAGTCACAGCCGAAAGCGGGTATTTGGTGCCACGACCAAATACACCCGAAAAAGCGGGTGTGACACAGCTGGTACAGGAGGACTGCACAGCTGCTCCGATGGGATGAGAGGATGCTAGTGGCTGTGCCACAGCTCTGCTCAGCCCTCGCGAGAGTTACGGTTGCTGTTGCGCCTCCTCCCCGGCAACTCCGTCGTCGCCGGCTGCGGACGCGGGCACGGGCGTCGACGGTTTCTTCGCCTGCTTCTTCTTCTTCTTCATCTTCGTAGGGCTTGGCGTCGCCGCTTCTGCCTCACCTCCTTCGGCACGTTCACCATCGAGGCCTGCAGAGTCGGTCAAGGCAGGCACCTCCGCGCCGGAGGCGGGTCCTGATGTGTCCGCCTGAGGGGGAACAGCCCGCCTTTCGTTGCTCTGTGGTTGACAGCGTGGAGTAGGTACGGGGGGGATTGGGATGCAAGAACGTGCTTGGAATAGACATGCTCAACGCCGCACTAGTCCGTTTCAGTCCTTTAAGCCACGGACACATGTGAGTTGACAAGGTGGGATAGGCACGGGGAAATCGCAGTGTTATGTTTAGACAGGACACTGCCTCTCATGCATGATCGACGCTACGATCAAATCTTCTTCAAAGAAGATGTTGCGTAGAAAATGAATGCACAGGTGGTAAAGGGAGTGTTCAGAGGATCCACGGTGTCATCGTAGAGCTCGACTGGTGTTCGTCGAAACTCTCGCTCGCATTGTTCGCGTAGACCTGGAGGCGAGGCCCTTGGATGTGCGAATCCTCCCAGCATTTGAACGGAACGGCGGCGCCAGCAGCCTGTTGACCGGGCTGTTTTCTCTGAGCTCCTGATCCGTTGTCGAGACCGTCTCAGAGGTAGAACTGGTTATACGACATCTCAGGGGGTAGAACTGGTGTTACGCCATCCCAGGGGGTAGAACTGGTGTTACGACATCTCAGGGGGTAGAACTGGTGTTACGGCATCGAGGTAGAACTGGTTTTACAACATCTCGTGGTGTCCTGATCGACTTTTTCTCAAGACTGAACTCAATTGTTCTCGCAGGGTTCGCCGAAGCACACTACCCCCAACTGGGCGCCCAGTGTTAGACATAGCAAAAAACGTGCATACCATGTAGTATGAATTAAGAGTCGTTTGTGCGGCATTTCGACACGCCAGCTCGTAGTCGACGCCTTCGCCCTCTCCTACCAGGGTGTCGGCAATGTAGACACCTACGCGCATGAACTTCTCTAGGCTCTCGCCCCTGTGCCCTTGGAACTGCAAGCGGTACGCTGGCCGGCTCCCTCCGAACACTTGCTTGAGCAAGTCGTCACGGCTGGCGATTAGCTCGAGCTCTTTCAGCGGATTCTCCGCCTGCAGCATCGCGGACACCGTACCGCAGACAATCGCGGTCTGCACCTCGGTGCCGCTGACGACCATCGGCACCTTGTCGGCGGGGCTGTATTGGGTGGCGAAAGGTTTGTGTGCGCGTGTGTGGAATTCAATTGTGGGTAACCCCTCGTCGCGGAATATAGCCCAGGCTTTTAGCATTCTCACGTCACAGCTGAGGTTCCTGCCTGCTCGCGGTGTCCGCGCGGTGTTCGGAACTGCGGCCTCGTTTGATCTAGGCTTCCTGCTTCGTGGCCTACGTGCTGCTTAGGGATATTAGTGCGACATGAACGCGACCCTGCAAGTAGGCAAGGACAGTGCAAGGTATGCGCTGGACGAGACGGAGCGCACGCCTGAACGCGCGGCTGCATTGGGGCGACTGATGGCGTACTACGATGAACACGACATGGGCAGTGTCGCAACGCAGCACTGAGACGCGTCAACACCCATTCGGGGCTGGCTTTCTGCCTCGATCCCGCTGGCTTTCTGCCTTGATCCACCCTCGGTCCTGCTCGAGCAGTTTGTCAGCGCGGCTGGGGCACAATCTCTGCCTCCGGCACGTGCACCCGTGACGGTAGTGTCGTCGCTGGCGACACCGGCCGCACTTTTGCAGCGCCCTCCGATTCTGCTGCGGACGAACAGCAGCGGCGCCAGCCGACTCCATACGATGTTCAACGTGCATTCACTGTCATTACTCACCCAGCAGCTGCGCAGAAGGGCTCGACCCCACGAGTGTAGGCCTCACGGTACCGAGCACATCTATGCTCAGGCCCCAGTAGAGTGACTGGGTTGTTGGCGGGTTCAACGAAGCCAGCACACGACAAACGTGCACGCAAGGTATTGCTACCAGGCGCGCCTGAGCGCAGTTGCGCGTTGTCTGCGTTCCTTCCAGCTCCACACTGAGCGGGTGGCCCTCGCGGTCTACCACCTCGTACTTTGAAACCCCCGTTCGGTGTGGGGCGGCAAAGCAGGGTCCTGGAAGTTACAGTGTTGAACTCAACTTGTTCCATAGGAACTGTGAGCACTGTTCCTGGTGCTGTTGTGGGGTCGGGCAATGTTTTAAAAAAACTCACTGACTTTCTGCCCAATAGCAGTCCATCAGGGAGAGCACGTGCACTTTGCGTGCCGCCAGCAGAGAGGCATTGAAGCTCTCTGACGGGTTCGTCGTGCGGTGCACGCTGTACGGCCTCGACGCGAGGGCCCTTGACAGGACATTTGACGGCACGACAAGCAGAGGGCTGAGCATACGAACAGCATAGCAGTGAGAACGCGAGATGGGGAGTTCGGGTGAAGCTCACTCCCCCAAGGGAGGATGAAATTGCGCAGCTGGTGGGGTGCCACAGGATATGGTAGATCTGTTCCTGGCGGGGCTGAAGATTCTGGTGGTTGCAGGGGTTCAGGATGCGAAGCCGGAGGATCAGGCATTTCCTGGGCTTGTGACTGTGGCCTGGTACGAGGGCCTTCAAAGTTAATGCAAGCAATTCGGTATCGTGCTCCAGACCGTTGACGACATTGGATACGTCCGTGGTTGCAGCATATGTACGGATACCGACAAGGTCAGCCTTTTTCAAGCAGTGGAGCGGCCAATATGATTATCGTTGATAGGCCTGCCGTCCTCGCCCTGGAACATGCTGGCAACCGAGGGCCGAGAGACTCGCATGCTGTTTCGTTTTCCCCGGTTCAAAATGAACCCGGGGCCGTGCTGCTTCGCTGCCGACACTAATGCAGCAGGCATCAACCTCATCTCACTGGCCGTGGTGCTTGTCAATAACTGAGCCGGTCCGTCCCTATCTCTTGAACCTGCATCGAAGTGCCTGCCGCTGTTTATCACAGTGAATCACGGCCCACCACGGTCTATCAGGTCCATCCCTAGTCCCTGGAGCTGCATCGAATTGCCCGGTGCTGTATTCTTCGGTCTATCACGGTCTATCAAGAGGGGATGGACCGGCTCAATAACAGCTCCAGGTCGTGTCTGCAAGGTCCAGGTCTGTCGACCTGCTTCAACACCCCTTCCAGCTTGTGCCCCCGCTGGGAAGCCGACGGACAATTTCAGGCTCAGCTCCAGGATACGCTGCGGATTCAAAGGCCCTTACTCCGACTCCACGTCGTCATGAACGCATGCCCATAAGCCAGACTGGTCTCCGAACGAGGATTCTAGGGCTGAACCCCGTTTGTATACGGTCCCGACGACCTCAACCCCACAAGGGACAGCAGCCTGCCGTCTTCCCGTCATTGGATAAATAAAGCGACAACGAGAGTAGAGTTTAGTGGGATATCATTGTTGCGGCCTCCCGCCTGTTCCGCACCTCTCGTGCTCACTGCACAGTGTGTTCCTGCGCGCGTGGGCACCGAGACTCGTGTGGTGCCTACACAAACATGATACGGTACGGGAACGGGAGGGCAGTTTCCTCGCGCTGGAGCGACAGGGGATACAAGCGAAGCCCGCTAGGGCTATGGGTATGTTGGATACAACGCCCTGCGGGAACAGATAAGCGCAGGGTGTTGCGGACAATCCCCTGCAGGCCCCTGCAGCTGGAAGCCCAATGCACCAACTCGTTTCTTCTATCTCGCCTCTCTCAATCTCTCGGGCTCTTTGTTGCGTGAGTATTGTCCTTTGACAGAATGAGCCTATGCCTCTCATCTCACCTTTCAGACGCTCTTGTTGCAGAGTGAGAGAGTGAACCAAAGCCTCTCACCTTTAACACACGGCTGTGCCAGCTCTTGTGAGAGAGTGAACCAAAGCCTCTCACCTTTAACACACGGCTGTGCCCAGTGCTCCCGCTAAGGAAAAAGCCGGTCATTTATGACCAAAAAAATAATTTCCGAGAAACAGCCGGCAAAAAAAGGCCGGTCTTTTTTGCCCAAAAAAGACCGGCTAGCCGGCCTTTTTGGGGCAAAAAAAGACCGGCTGGTGTTGTGGGTCGTGGGGGCTAATTGTCTCAGGGAATTCTGCAAGCAGAGTTGGGTCCCTAACTCACCATGAGCCCAGGTTTGGGTGGTGGTGGTGGTGGGCTTGAGATCTTCTTTTTGCCCGCCCGCCCTTCCCCCTGGCGGCTGCTGCCATTATGCAAGCACCGCGATGCCCCCCAGTTCAACAGGAAAGAGGGACCCTTGTGAACGAAAAGCCTGGACAAAAGCGCAGTTGTCAGGTCGAAGCTGTGAGACGACCCTGTTCGACGCAGTTCCCCATCCAGAGACGATTGACAGCCTCTCGCGGGTGGATGCTGCGGGCCTTCAGGAACTCGATGAATGCCAAGTTCAAACGCGATTCGGATTGTCAACGTCGTATGAAAGCGTCGTGCAAAGCTCTGGCTGCTGTGCTGCAAAGCGAGTAGGTTACCTTGATGCAAGAGCGGCCGCTGCTGTTCGGTGATGGATGACCAACGTGACCATTTTCAACTGGCAGCTCCGCCAGGAGCAGAAGAATTCAGTCTCAGAAGACCCACCTCAGCCCACCCGAAGTCTCCTGTTGTAGGCTCGGGTGGTGTGCTCATCCTGCCATGCGCTTTGCTCCAGTTCCTACCGTGTACTAAAGTAGTAGTAGTAGTAGTAGTAGTAGTAGTAGTAGTAGTAGTAGTAGTAGTAGTAGTAGTAGTAGTAGTAGTAGTAGTAGTAGTAGTAGTAGTAGTAGTAGTAGTAGTAGTAGTAGTAGTAGTAGTAGTAGTAGTAGTAGTAGTAGTAGTAGTAGTAGTAGTAGTAGTAGTAGTAGTAGTAGTAGTAGTAGTAGTAGTAGTAGTAGTAGTAGTAGTAGTAGTAGTAGTAGTAGTAGTAGTAGTAGTAGTAGTAGTAGTAGTAGTAGTAGTAGTAGTAGTAGTAGTAGTAGTAGTAGTAGTAGTAGTAGTAGTAGTAGTAGTAGTAGTAGTAGTATGTGTCATCCTAATCCGGGAACAAGTCAGGGAGAAGAACGGAGCAATCTTTACAAACGAACGAGTGACATAAGGTGGCCGCTTGAGCGGCGCCAATCCGAGCGCACACAGCAGCAGTGACGCGTCGGCAGTATTTGCACTTCAGGATGGGGCTGCCGTCATGAGCGTCGACGGCTAGCGAGTGTCGGCAGAGGGTGCAGTGGTCGGAGCAAGCTTGAACGTGGCAGGTCGGTGCCGCACAAATGAGTTGGTCGATGTACTTCAGCGCATTTACCTTGCGCATGCGCCGCGCAGCCTGCGAGAGTCGTCCGGATCCGGTCCCACGTGCCTTCATGCCTTTCCGCGTCTTCCGCGGCGGCCGCACGGTTCTCTGCCTGGTGGCCTCCACCACCCGCTGGCCCAGCGCACGAAAGAAAAAAAAAAATTGCCCAGGAGTCATTTAAATAAAGACCGGGTCATCGGCCTTAGCGGGAACACTGGCTGTGCCAGCAAAAAACTGGGAAGGGGTGAGGACGGGCTGCGGATCTTGGAGAAAGGAGCGAGCAAGACGACAGCGGAGCGTCGGCTACAGTGGAAAGTAGCAAAAGACTGCATGGGATGTAGTAACGACCGGGCTGGGGATCTCGTAGACCGCGGGGGAATAGCTAAGCACAGGAGTTTGCGCCAAAGATTGCAAGGGATGCAATAAAGAGATCGTAAAAAGGAGTCTAAGGGAATAGCGGAGCATCGGCTACAGCGGAAAGTAGCAAAAGACTGCATGGGATGTAGTAACGACGGGCTGGGGATAGGAATAGCTAAACACAGGAGTTTGTGCAAAAGACTGCAAGGGGTGCAGGAAAGAGATCGTAGAAAGGAGCTTAAGGGAATAGCGGAGCATCGGCTGCAGCGGAAAGTAGCAAAAGACTGCATGGGATGTAGAAGTAACGACCTGGCTGGGGATCCCGTAGACCGCGGGGAAGTAGCTCAGCATAGAATGTTGTGCCTAATACTCTCCTCGTCCGTCTCGCTGCTCCGTACTCGCTGCTCTCGTCCTTGCTGCTGCGTGATGCCAGATTGATGGTGCGTAACAACGTAGAAAGGTCATGCAGAGACTCTCGTGTGTATGCCACGAACTTCTTCTTTTTTTCTTCGATCTTATCAGGGATTATCCTGTATGGTTAAAAAAAAATTTTTTCACCAAAAAAAAAATTCTGAAAACAGGCCGGTGAAAAAAGATTTTATAACCATGGGGATTTCTGGTGAAAACTTTTTGGCAAGGGACCCAGGCTACAGGCTCAGATCCTGGAGTCGTAGTTGCTGTTTGTGTGTACCATGCAGGGTCAAAACCTTGTGTCGTTTTGGAAATGGCCAAAAAAAAATTTCCAGAAAAAAAAATGGGGTTTTTGAATTTAAAAGTTTGGAACAAACTCTGCAGTAATTTTTGAGGAAGTTGAGCAATTTTTCTTTTTTTCCGAAAAATTTTTTAGAGCTCCATCGGCCCCATGGGAGCGTTTTAAAAAGACACAAGGTTTTGACCCTGCATGGTACACAGCTTGCCAGCGATGTGGTCCAGAAATATCTATGGGGCATGAGGGGCGTTGGGATTAGCGTGTTGGGGGGCTCCTGTCGTGAGCAGCTTCGCCCTGCCTCGATTCGTTGAAAGGCGTTGAGGCCATCATGCCGTAGTGCCCACTGGGACTGACAAGTGAAGGCTACAACAAAGTGGAGAAGCAGCAGCCAGATTGAGTTTTCCATCACACCCAGTAATCAGTCACTGGAGGATCGTTTGCTATCCTGAAGCTCACAGGCCTGAAAGGATTTTGAAACTAAAAGAGATGTCGCTCACCGCATTTGGTTTTTGTGGTAGCACTGTGTTCGACACTGTGCTAACGTATGACACTACTGTGTGGGACACTGCTTGCTTCAGCAATCCATGCTTTCCCACGCGCAGCGTGGGGAAAATTTTTTTCTGGCCATATCAAAGATTTTTTAACCGGGATTTTTCAGAATTTCGGGGATTAGAATAACCCCGGGATCTTATACGACAAAAAAAAAAGGACTGCAAGGGATGCGGTAAAGAGATCGTAGAAAGGAGCGGAGGAGTAGCCAAGACCAAGCATAGGTTTTAGCGTTTATTGTGGTTTAGAGGTTCGGTGTTTTAGCGGAAAGTAAGTAGTAGCGGACTGCATGGTCGTATGAAAGACCGGTGGATCTCGTGGAACAAGGGAATAGCTGAGCGGAGGAGTTTTCTTTAACCCAGCAAAAAGCTGCGTGGGACGTAGTAAAGAGGACGGGGTACGGATCGTAGAAGGAGCGCAAGGGGAGTGCTCAGGGGGTTTGTGAAAACAGCGAAGTCTGCATGGGATGTCGTCACGAACCGGCTGCGGATCTCGTCGAAAGGTGCGCGAAGGGATGGGTGAGCATGGGGTGCACTGGAAAATGGCAAAAAGACTGCACGGGATGCAAGAAAGGCCGGCCGTGCATCTCGTAGAAAGGAGCGCAAGGGAGCAGCTAAGGAAAGGGTTGTATAGCATTAGAAGGTCGGTATTTTAAAGTCTCCGGCTGACCGTAGGCTTGCGTAGGGAGGAGGGTTAAAGGAGTTGAAAACAACGAGAAAGTTCAGCTCGTTTCGGGTGTGTCACTCCGTTGTGAAAGGTTTTATGGTAAACCCCCTACACGTATATTATTTACTCACGGATATTATTTACTTCACGGATATTATTTACTTCACGGATATTATTTACTTATTTTATTTAATTTTTGGAGCGTTCTAAGATACGAGGTCCTTACCATCTGAGGCTCTGGGGGTTTTCCTCTTTGATTCAGCCAGCGCGGCATTCGCTGTTGACAGCTCCGCCCTGAGAGTGTCCAATTTGTTCACAAGCTTTGTTTTGGACTTGACTTGAAAGTAAAGTCACGACGGGCTCCGTTTCTCCCGCTCCGCACAGCCTCCAACCGGGCCTTTTTGGCAGGGGGAACAGCGGGTTCCTCTTCTGCATCGGCATCGTCGGCTTCATTAGACTCTTCTTTCTCGGCAGCTTCGCTTCCCTCGTCGTCCATCTCGTTCTCATCTTCGCGCTCCTCTGGCGCTGCACCTTCGTCTTGGATCGCAGCAGCAGCGACCTCTGTGTCGTCGAGTGACAGTACGTCCCCGGCCTCCGACCCGTCACTGTTCACGGAGCTGACGTAGTCGCTGTCGTCCTGCTCCAGAACCACCACCTCCTCCATCTCGGCCTCCACGTTGGCCTGTGCCATCATTTCTTTCTTGAGTGTGTCCATGTGTGTTGAAGGGTCCTTGCGGGTGGTTAGCAAATAATATCCGGCCGAATTTACAGTTCGCTTATTATTTGCTTCATAAATCGATTCGTTTATTATTTGATTTCCCGTGTATTATTTACTAATAAATAAGTAAGTAATATACGTGTAGGGGGTTTAGTAGTAGTTTGTACTTGATATGCAGCAACGATCTGTGACGATGGACTGCACAAGCCGCTGCTGACTACTTTGCACGAGTCGTGGCATGCTTCGGTCGCTTCTTGCCACGCGTACGGGTTGTCTCCGGTGCGCGCTTCACGTCCGCTGTGGAGTCTGACGAGCACGGGGAATCACCAGATGAGCCGGCGCACTTCCTTTTCTCCCTCGCGGGTTGTCCCCGCGGCCGAGATCTCGATTTATTTGTGTTCCCTGCCTTCGCCTGCTGGCCTTCGCGGCGTGGTAGTAAATTTAGAAGTTTGAACTTGATATGCAACAACAATCTGTTACGACGGACTGCAGTATTGCTTGCCTTTTCTTTTCTACTCTCATCAAAGGGGACCGCCCCCGGCAATCCCGACTGTCCCATCACGGTCGCGAAAGGTGTGCTGGACGTCCCCCCCCGGGGGACGTCCAGCCACCACCGCCCCCCCCGAAAAAGGCACCAGCCCCCCCAGAAATAATAATAATTGCCGCCCATCAGCCACCGCCCCGGTTGAAGCGAAAAGACCCCCCCCGCTCCACATTCCTGGGTGAAAAAGACCGCCCCAAAAAAGCCCGCCATCAGGACCCTAACCTGAACAAGAGCGCCCACAACACCCAGGAACACCAACCTTGCCCGGGGCCCACTCCAAGACTGCTCGCAGAACAGTCACTTCCGGAGTGTGTCGCCCCCTCGAGCAAGATGAGCCCCGCAAACGGATTTCTGCCACAGTCTGCCAGGTTGCCCCGCCAGGCCCCCCAGACTGGTCCGTTACCATCCTCGTCTTTAGGGAGGATGAGCCGCGCGTTGCCGAAGTGCGTAGGGGAATCCAACTCGCCACTGGAACCCCTACGGGAGGGGGCGTCAGGACTGGCCAAGTCCCGCATGGAGGTTGGCCTCTCCATGTGAGTCCACGGGTGATTCCCGCTCCTTAAACGACTAATCCTGAGTTAAGGTTTTTTAGTGGGTAAATCCCGCCAGAAAAAGCGGCAGTCCCACACTCGCAAGTTTGGTCCGGCTTGTGGTCAGTGCGTAAGGCATTTTTCCCCTCAGTTACCAAAAAAAAAAAAAAAACTGACTCTGCTGAAGTTCTGCGCCGGCTTCGTCAGCGTCGTCCACCTCATGCGCGCTGTCGGGGCCGTCTTCGACTTCGCTTGCATCGATCAGGCCACGCAGTCTTGCTTGGCGACGATCACGGGTATCGAGACGGACGCCTCCGCCTGGGCCCTGGCTTCCCTTCCCGTCAGGCTAGGCGGCCTGGGTCTGCACTCCTGTGCAGACACAGCGGCGATCGCGCATATCGCGGCCATCTTTGACGGCGAGGCTTGCCTTCCATCCCTGGTGACCCCCTACGTGCTGCCGCACGCCATGCTTCTGGACGAGGACGACACTTTCCTAGCGTCCCTCGATGACCCGCGCCTTGCACCCTTCGAAACCGTTTTGGAGAAGATCCAGAACGCTCTGCAGGCACGGGATAACTACGGGGGACGTGGACAGAAAGTGTGGTCCGCGACGGTTCATGACGAGCGGCGCAAGGCCCTCATCATCTCGATGACTGAGGAGCTGGGCAGGTCAGGCCAGCTCCAAGGGTCGGCGCTGGCCCTGAAGCAGGTCCAAGTCCGGGCGCGGATCCAAAGCTGCTCCGGCCAACATGCGTCCGCGTGGCTTTACGGCAACGCGGAGGCAGACCCCAAGCTGTGGCTATCCCCCGCGGAGCTCGCGGTGGCCATCCGGCTCCGGCTGGGGCTGCCCATCGCCCCCATGCCGAGCATCTGTCGCCTTTGCGGGACAGGCTCGGCAGACGTTGACGGAGTGCATGCGCGGAGCTGCTTCTCCGGCGGCCGCCGGACGAGAATGCACAATGCACTCCGCGACGTCATCGCTGACTTCGCCCGCCGTGGCTTGCTGGCCCCGGCGGTCGAGCGCCCCGTGTTTTCGAACACGGAGCGGAAGCGCCCGGACATCAGCTATGTCCGGGACGGCACCACCGTTGTGTTAGATGTCGCCGTCACCTTCCCCCTGCAGCCATCGAATCCCCAGTACGCTAAGAGGGCAGCGGAGAAGCCAGGGGGGGCGGCGACAGCCTACGCAACAGCTGTCAAAGAAGGCAAGTACCGCGGCATAATAGACAACGAGCCAAACCCTCGGGAATGGCTCGCTGTCCCGCTGGTCGTGGACACCTTCGGAGCGTGGTGTCCTGGAGCACTCACGGAGTTGCGGCAAATAGCCCGCAAAAGCGCCCTCCGTGAAGACCGGACCGCTTCGGCCGCCTGCCAGGACTTCTTCCACCAATTGAGCTTTCAGGTAGCCCAAGGGGTGGCAAGAATAGTCATTGCATCTGGTGGGGCGCGACCGGACGAAGCGGTCCACCCTGTTGCAGGGGGTAGTGTCACTGCATCGCGGGTTTTTTTACCTGGTCGGACCTGCTCGCTAGCAGGCCAGCCCAGGTCGCAGTGAGACTGGCGTTCACTGTGTGCTGAAGAAGCATTTTTTTGGGCTCCCGCTCCGGAAGCAACCGGATACCGGTAGCCCCGCTGTACCAACATGGCTTGTACAGTGTCCCGCGCTCCAAAAAAAAAAAAAAAAAAAATGGAACAAAAACTGCGGTGATTTTTGATAACAGCACCCACGAAAATCTGTTGACAGAGCGCCATAGCAAGAGTTTCTCATCCAATTCTGTGTCATCAAGCATGAGTCGTGGTGAAAAGGAACGCGCTCGCCCTGCAGTAGCAGAGACGAGTGCACAGCACGTGGGCATGTGTGTGTGTGCCCATAGACTTTCACATCCCCCACATTAGTCGTTATTTGCCTGCACACATGCTTAGATCTGGTGACGTTTCTTCTTTCTTGCTTTGCGCTGTGGTCGGGAAAAAAACGTACACACCCGGAAGAAAAATCACGTTTTACCGGAAAAAGAGTGTGTTGGCCCTCAAAAAATGTTTTCCCCTCGGGCTTCGCCCGAGGGGAAAACATTTTTTCGGGCCAACTTTTCCCCCTCGGGCTGTTTTCGCCCTCGGGCTGACGCCCTCGGGCGAAAACAGCCCTCGGGGGAAAAAAGCACTCTTGTTTCCCGGTAAAAAATAGTTATTTTGAATTTTAGATTTTGGAACAAACTCTGCAGTAATTTTTGAGGAAGTTGAGCAATTTTTTTTTTTCCAAGTTTTTTTTGTAACCCGGAAAAAATGCTTGACGCACCCCCGTGGACTAAGCGGAGAGTGTGAAGTTGAGCAAAAGTTTTTTTTTCCAATTTTTTCTTGGGGGCCATCGGCCCCGCGGCAGCGTTTTCCAAAAAGACACAAGGTTTTGACCCTGCATGTTATGCACAACGCGGCTACAACACGAGGATGCAGGCCTGGTTACGTGCGCTCTCAGCCATCACAAGCTTCGCAATGGAGCCGCACGCAGCTGGAGTGTACGCAGGCAATTCCGTAAAACAACTGCACCACACGCAGCTTGATCCGAGAGCTTGCTTGGGGAGGTGGCGCTGCTCACCTGTCAGTCTCGCAACTGACTGTTGTCCGTAAAAAATAGAAAAGACCGTAAGGATCTCGTGGAGAGGAGCCCGAGTGAATAGCTAAGCACAAGATTTTTGTGCAAAAAGACTGCAACGGACGTAGAAAAGAGACCGGCTATGGATCGTAGAAAGGAGTGCAAGGGAGTAGCTACGACTAGGCATAGTGTAGTATGTGTCGTCTGCCGAAGCAGGAGACAGCAGGTGCAGGGGTCAGGTCTTGCTTTACTTTTCTCTTCTTCATGGAGACCCGCGCCCGGCATCCCGACTGTCCAATCACGGTCGAGAAAGTTTGCGCCTATTGTGATGAGGTGGTTGACCAGGCCCCCACGAAGCCTTATACGCAACACGGCTACAACACGAGGATGCAGCCCTGCTTCGGTGCACTCAGCCATCAGGCCATTGGCTGCTGAGCACCCCCCGACCGGTCGAATTGCCACTTTTGTGGCCCTCTATTCGCCGGGCGGTGCTGTCAGCACTTGTTCCGCGTCGCATCAAGTATATGATGCTGGCGGGGATCGGCGACCGCGACTCAATTAAGGTGCGGTCAACAGTGTCGCCACGTGAAGGCCGAATTCGTACAAAGGAGCGCAAGGGAGTGGCTGCTTTTGTGCAAACGACGGCAACGGACGTAGGAAAGAGACCGGCTATGGATCGTAGAAAGGAGTGCCAGGGAGTAGCTAAGACTAAGCATAGGGTTAAGTGGAACATGGCAAATGACTGCACGGGATGCAGTAACAGCCGGCCGTGGATCTCGTAAAGAAGTGCGAGGGAGTGGCTGCTTTTGTGCAAACGAAGGAAAGAGACCGCCTATGGATCTTAGAAAGGAGTGCCAGGGAGTAGCTAAGACTAATAGGGTTAGTGGAAAATGGCAAATGACTGCACGGGATGCAGTAAGGGCCGGCCGTGGATCTCGTAAAGGAGCGCGAGGGAGTGGCCATCTACGGGGACTTGTGCAAAAAGACTGCAGCGGATGTAGGAAAAAGACCGGCTATGGATCGTAGAAAGGAGTGAAGGGAAGTGGCTAAGGCTAAGCATATGAACGGGATGTAGTAAGGGCCGGCCGTGGATCTCGTAAAGGAGCGCGAGGGAGTGGCCATCTACGGGGACATGTGCAAAAAGACTGCAGCGGATGTAGGAAAAAGACCGGCTATGGATCGTAGAAAGGATTGCAAGGGAAGTAGCTAAGGCTAACCATATGAACGGGATGTAGTAAGGGCCGGCCGTGGATCTCGTAAAGGAGCGCGAGGGAGTAGCTATCGACAGGGATTCGTGCAAAAAAACTGCGGTGGACGTAGGAAAAATACCGGCTGGATTGAAGAAAGGAGTGCAAGGGAAGTAGCTAAGGCTAAGCATAGGGTTTAGTGGAAGAAGAAGAGAGAAGAAAAAGAAAAAAAGAAAAAAGAAAAAGGCCGCTCCTGTCCAGGGACGTGACGGTCAACCACAGCTTGCAAAGCTTGAGTCGGAGGCAGCACAGTGCCACAACCCCGTCCGCTCTGCCCTGCGGCTGACCGTCTCGACGAGCTTGTGTTCAGCGCGAGCGCCAAGCCCCAAGGTGCGCCAAGCCTTGATGCTTTAGTTTGGGAAATCGGTAGCGACTTGACCCGTAGGCCCGTGGCTCTGCAGTACCGCCGAACACGTGAAGCTTGGCTTCCGTGCAGCAGGCTTTCCCTGGTACCTAGGGTTTAGTGGAAGATAGCAAATGACTGCGCAGTAAGGGCCGGCCGTGGATCTCGTAGAAAGGAGCGGAAGGGAGTGGTCAAGCACAGGGTTATTAATAAGAAAATAGAAAAAGACCGCAAAGGATGTAAGCTACGGGTCCTTTAACACAGTGTGACTCTATGTATTTTCGCAGCTGGCACTATTTCCTTCCGGCGCGGAGAGTTTTTAAAGTTATAGTTCGCTTGAAAATCCGGGATTTTAGAGTCTCCGGGTGACCTTCGTTGAATGGGTTCTTTTAAAACTTTTTTTTTTTTTTTGGGGGGGGGGGGGGGATTGCAAGAACGTGCTTGGAATGGGTATGTGCTCAACACCGCACTGGTCCCGGGGGGGGGGGGGGCATGTGTGGATTATTTCGTGTATAATTTACTTGTTTGCTTTGGCAAGTCAGGTTCAAAACAATTTGTGACCGACACTAGGATCTCACCTGGTTCGGTGAGTGTTCTTGTTTGTGCGATTTAACCTGCATGTGATTAGGTTCAGCCGCTGCCAACGTTCATTTAAGGACTGCCTCCAGGGAGGCATCAACTGGTTGGCACTTGGGATCCCTTCGGTTCTTTGTCAGGAAGCATCGTCGAGCATTTCCTTGCAAGCTGGCGCTTGTGTAAAAAATTGTTCCGACTGGCGGGAAACGGCAAGTTCTTGCATACCTCGCTTGCGGCGTGGCGATGGACGGTTGATTCTTGCCGGTGACCGAGCTCGGCAGGAACCGCCAGTTGTTGTTCACTTCGAGCCACGCGCGCATTTCTGGGTTGCCCGAGAAGTACTGCAGGGCGACGTCGGGCATGAAATACCGCAGGATGAACGCCTTCGTGAACTGCTCGCCTGCATATTAGCGTTTATTGTGGTTTGGAGGTTCGGTGTTTTGGGCTGTGATGAAGCGAAATGCTGTGGTTTAACTAACCTGTTGGATTCCTCTTGTTCGTAACAGTTCCAAGCTGACACCTTCATTGCGGGCACAACACGCAAGAAGGGCCTGGAAGAAATCAGGAGCCGCGGGTAGCACCCGAGAGCGCCACTCACAGCACCTTCAATCTGAGCCCAGACCCAAACCCGCACTGCGTCCTCAGAGCCAATCCTTTTCCCGAACTTACGGATCCAGTTTGCCGACTTCCCTTACGCCGACAGATCATGTCCGCAAACCCGTTGCACAGGATCTCATTCTCTTGCATCGGGCCGTACCGTTAACCGCAATAGGTCTCCTAGGCTAAAAGCCTCTGGCCGACAGAACAAATTAGCCAGAGGCTTTTAGCCTAGGAGACCTATTGCGGTTAACGGTACGGCCCGATGCAAGAGAATAAGATCTACCCTGTTTTTCCATGCACATCCACAAGACACCCTACTACACGAAGAAAGTGCAGCCGGAGGGGGGTCTCCGGTTGACCATTGAGGCTGGGAGGCGGGTGGTATGACGGATGTAGGCATGATTACACGCTTTAACTACGGCTAGCCAAGTTTATTTAGAGTTGAAGTTCGCTTGAGAAACCGGGATTTCAGAGTATTCGGTGGCCTTCGTCAAAACGGGGGTCTAGCGTTATTTGCGGATTAGATTAGAATGGTGTGATCCGGTGGCCTTACAAGGGGTGCACTCGGGAAGTACTTGGGAAGTTCACGGGAAGTACCAAATGTCTTATATCCCATCCCTTTGGTTTTTGCGCCGGCCTAGTACAATGAGACGTTGGAGGAAGACGTTCGACGAAATGCGGTTCTAGCGTTGTTGGGAGAATAAGACCCAGCGAAAGAAGACTGCGTGTTTTTTTCTCACCGACCAAAAAATCGCCAAAAATCGCCATTTTACCCTATTTGGGGTGTACGGGGGATGTTCATGGGAAGTTAAGTTTCTACTGTGGGTCACACCATATTAGGGGGGTCGTTGTTAGAGTTATAGTTCGCTTGCGAATCCGGGATTTTCGAGTCTCCGGGTGACCTTCGTCGAAAGGGTTCCTTTGAAGCTAATACGTACTGGATGGATTTGGGGTCGTTGTTTTTGGTGCTGGTTTTGAGGGATAAGGAAAAGGTAAGAAATCTTTTTGCGGTGGCCTCCGCTGGTCTGGTAGTTTGTGCTACCTCCATTCTTTTACACTCGTTCTCTTCTCTACTCAAGCCACGGACACATAAGGCGGACCATCATCAGCGCGGAACCTGAGTAGGACTGCGGTGTGAGTCTGGTTTGTCAGGCGGCTGTTCGTAGCAGCCCGGTATGGGAGGGGGGTCTCGGGCCTTGTTTTCTTATGGTTTGCCATGCCGCCAGGTGTCCGCCACGGGATAAAAGGGGGTGGATAGTGTGTCGGCACACTATCCGAAATGACAAGGCTGACGGCCTGTCGTCGGTAGGTCGCTCTCACCTCACATCCCCCATTCCTACCCGAAAGCAAGGAATAGACGCAGGGACCATCTCTCCGGGGAGTTTCCGGTCTCCTCACTTCTCTTCGCGCTGCTACGGCGGGCAAAACAACTGTTCCCCTCGGCTCAACTGCGGTTGATCGAGGGTGGCATCAATTGCACTTATCGGTGGATGTCTTGGCTCTGGGAACGCGGAGGCGCGCTGCAGGTTGCGGCTCTGCTACAGTGAGTGGCGGCACCGGAGTTGGTGCTGCAGCGGGCGGGGCGAGCTCGTCTCGCGGGGGATCGCCGCCTTGTAACGCTGCGGGCCCTCTTCTTTCTCGAGACTGCGCGGCCTACGGCGGCGGCTAACACGTTGGTCGGATGCTCGTTTAGGCTGAAATAATGGCTGCAGAATGCAAAAACAAGACAAAGTCACCTCCACAAGCCAATTCCTAGGCAATTCCTTAAGGAAAAACATCAGAAACCCAGAAGGGGCATCACCAGAAATCCAAAACTCGAATCCTACCACTCATGGGAAACTCAATTAAGGTGCGGGCAACAGTGTCGCCTCGTGAGGGAAGGCCCCCCTCATGACACCCGCTGCATTGTTAAGACGAAAAAATAAACGCAATGTAACGTCACGCTCCGTCCGTAAGCCATTCCCAACGGACTGAACTTATGAAGGGGGGATTGCAAGAACGTGCTTGGAATGGGTATGTGCTCACAACACCGCACTGGTCCCGTCTGCGCCGTGTTTCGGTCCTTTAAGCCACGGACACATAGGCGGACCATCATCAGCGTGGAACCTGAGTGTCTGCAGACAGGACTGCGGTGTGAGTCTGGTTTGTCAGGCGGCTGTTCGTAGCTCGTCACAGCCAGGACCACCCCGTGCTACTAGAGCTCAGGCGAATCCGTCACGGGGAGAAGGCCCCTACAACCGTGTCTGAGCAATCAGTTAAAAAACTCAGGGCACTCGCCCTGATTGTGACTGCGACTCGCTAGGCAGCACTGACTTGTCTTCTTTTTACGGTGGCAATCTGCGAAGTAAACTCCGGCAGAGCACAGTGGACATGGGGTTGCCGTGTGCAGCACCAATGGTTGAAGTACCAAAAGGAAAAAGAGCGCAAGGAAGTAATCCTGCGTGCTGAGTGCAGCAAGTCGCGTTTCGCGAAGTACCTTCTGGAATGGGGGTTTGCAAGAACGTGCTTGGAATGGGTTTGTGCTCAACGCCGCACTGTCCCGTCTGCGCCGTGTTTCGGTCCTTTAAGCCACGGACACATAGGGCGGACCATCATCAGCGTGGAACCTGAGTGTCTGCAGACAGGGG